>QFEU01000619.1:7062-18643 GCA_003316345.1 Tricholoma terreum | reverse complement strand
TACGAATGATGACGAGATGAGTCCGATCACGATGGTGTGGGTCCGATGTAGTCCGATGAACCTTGAGGTCCACGAAGTCCCGTTTGAAGCTGCAATCAAACTGCGATAAATGCGAAATAACTTCGGAGGTCTGTAATGAAGTTCGGAGGGTCGCAATGATGATCGGACTGTACATAGGGGTTCGGAGTAGCTTCGCGAAGTGCGAATGAATGGTCCAAAGCACATATTCCGTGGGTATACTGCGAGGCGGCCCTATCAACATACCTTGTTGAGCACGAGATCCAGATGTGTCTGGTGCTCCTCTATGCTCTCTGTTACATCCATAACTTCGGATGGACTTCCAATCGGAAACCCGACCGGAACTCCGTTCGGCTGTACGTTTATATTACTGTTTCATTGTTACACTTATTACATCACGTTTGACATCACTCATTAATACCAGTAGCTTAGTTACATTACTACGACCAGTGCTCAGCTATCCACATCGGACTTTCTCAGAAACACTGCCTCGGTATTTACTTAGTATAAAAGCTTAGCTACTTTCACTTGTATTCTTCAGTTCAAATATCGACCAAGTCACACCCCAGTTCTCCCGTTCATCTTAAGTTCCAGTCTTAGGACTTCCCTCGGAACTCCTCTCCCCTCTCTCGGACTTCCGCATCGGAACTCCGTTCTAGTTCACGTCCCTGTCTTGAAGTTAGGACACCAAGCGATCTGAAGGGCGCAACTTCTTACAAGTTGAAGCCAAGTCCTTTTTGTTAATCCATCAGAATTTCATTCGGAACTCTGATCAGACTCCCAGCCCAGCACGGTACTTAACAGTATATTTGAACTCACTCTTCAATTGTTTTATCAAACCCACTATTCTAATCATGTCACAAACCCAGGGAGCTTGCACTACACAAAACTCCTGACGTGCAGGCACAGTTCCAGGATTGAGCGCAACACGCCGATCAAGCCTCACACACACACCCTCCCAAACCCTCAGCACTTTCAGATCTTCAACCCGCCCCAGTAACATCTTCCGAACAACTGGAGCGGCACCCGCATCTATTACCCCGTCTATCAGTGCTCGCATATCAGCATTTGAAAGCCCTCGACCTTCGAACATCCCATCGGGTAATATGCATGAATATCTGGAACGTCCAAATTCACCTACATCCCCCCTTGAATATGATGACCGTGATGATGCCCCTCTAGATGATGGACCCCCAGGAGGACCTCCAGGAGGCAATGACCCAGATGATGGTCCCCCAGGTGGTGATGATGACCCAGGTGAAAATACAGAATACAACCCCCAAAACCACTCTTCCCTGCTGGGTTCCCCGCCGAGTTCCCCGGACATGGCAGGACAATTACTGGAAGCAATCCAAAGCTTAGCTACGGCACTACAACGTCCCGCAGCGACCCCTCGACCAGAAAAAGTCAAAGTCCATGAACCAGAACCATTCGATGGATCAGACCCACGCAAACTCCAAAGCTTTTTAGTTTCATGCAACCTCCACTTCCGCAATCGCCCTTACGCCTTTCCCAACGACGAGAAGAAGATCCTTTTCATCCTTTCCTATCTCAATGGCTCGGCAATCAGTTGGTTCGAACCCGGTCTTATGGACCCGACCAATTCCACCCATTGGATGTGGGATTTTGAGGTATTTCTCAATGAACCCAAAGTCAATTTTGGCCCCCACGACCCTGTAGGGGATGCCGAAAAGAGTCTCACTGAAATTTCTATGAAGGACAGCTCTCGCATAGTCAAGTATAATGTGGAGTTTAGGAAGTTAGTTGCGAGGGTTGACTGGAACAAGTCCACCCTTACAGCACGGTATTTCTGCGGGCTTCCGCTGAGACTTCGCATTGAAGTAATGCATGGCGGTAAACCAAATGCTCTTGCCGCTATGTGACTAAAAGCTCAGGATGCAGATGACATCTATTGGATGCAGAAGGATGAAGCCAATCAGGAAACGCGGAATTCCGGAAATTCCGGGAATTCATCAAAGAAAGATTCCAAAGGCCATTCCAATTCACCTTCAAATTCCAATTCTAATCAATCCAGTTCTAAAACCAACTCATCAGCGAATCATGGCAACTCGTCATCCTCCGGGAAGAAGTCCAATAGCAAGGACAAACCAAAGCCCAATCCCCTGGCTGAAAAGCTAGGCAAGAATGGGAAACTAACTGGAGAAGAGCAGGAACGCCGAATGAAGGAAGGATTGTGTTTGTATTGCGGGAAATCGGGGCACGTAGCTCATGATTGCCCAAAAGCAGTCAAAGCACGCGCAGCAGTGGTTGAGTCAAAAGACTCTGCGGATTCAAAAAAATAGTCCGCAACCCCGAGGTAATGTCTTCACGGACTGAGGGTTGCGTTGACCTTGACCGTGTAGCAAAATTCAACACGTCCGCTCTTTCAGACCCCGACCCCCTCTTCATATCCCTCGCAATCCCGAACTCTTTATCTATGTATGCGCACTCTTATTGACTCTGGTTCTTCCCATTGTTTCCTAGACTCGTCATTTGTATCTAAAAACAAGATCACAACTACGATAATTTCTCCGATCGGACTCCGTCTGTTTGATGGGACTTGCAACTCCATCATTTCGCAGATAGCTGAGCTTCCAATTACTTTTACGTCTGGTGAAGAGTTCACTCTGACATTCTATGTAACATCACTCGACTCTTCCTGCTCTGCAGTTCTAGGATACAACTGGCTAAGACAATACAATCCGTTGATTGACTGGTCTGCAAACCAAATAACTTTCTGTTCTACAGTCCATAGAGGTCCAGCCCCGTTGACGTCCTCCGGTGAAGCAACTCCGTTGCGAGAACCATCTATGAAAACCCAGAACTCCCCAGCGGAACCAACCCCGCACAAACCTGAACCACCTCCGATATCAATGATCAATGCGGCAGCGTATGTACACGCTTGTCGACTACCAGGCTCACACGCCTTCCAACTATCCCTTTCGAAAGAAGGAACATTCGCAAAATCCGTGGCCGCGGCAGAAACTCCGATTGATCTTTCAAGTATTCCAGAAGATTATCACGAGTTTGCTGACGTCTTTAGTAAAGGCAAAGCGGAATCCCTACCCCCACATCGTCCCTACAATCTCAAGATTGACTTGGAGGAAGGTGGAGCACCACCTCCAGGACGCATGTACTCTCTTTCTCCATCGGAGTTAGAGGCACTCCGCATATTTATTGACGAAAATGTCAGGAGTGGCTTCATAAAACCATCAAACTCTCCGCACAGAGCTCTGATCCTCTTTGTCAAGAAAAAGGATGGGAGCCTACACCTTTGTGTCGACTACCGTGGGCTAAACAAAATCACGAAGAAGGATCGCTATCCGCTTCCCCTAATCTCGGATCTCCTAGATACCCCGCGGAAAGCTCGTTTGTATACAAAAATCGACCTTCGTCACACTTATCATCTTGTCTGCGTTGCAGATGGAGAGGAATGGAAGACAACTTTCCGCACTCGCTATGGCTCATTTGAATGGCTAGTAATGCCTTTCAGACTTTCTAACGCACCTGCGGTCTTCCAACATTTTATGAACGACATCTTCAGCGACCTCCTCGACGTTTGTGTCACTGTTTACCTTGATGACATACTAATCTACTCCAATGATATGTCTCAGCACAAGCAACACGTCAAGGAAGTCCTACGGAGACTCCGCAAGCATGGTCTATATGCTAACATGGGGAAATGCGAATTCTACAAAGACACCGTGGAATACTTAGGCTTCATTTTAAGCCCAAACAGACTCCTTATGTCCCAGGAGAAAGTTCAAACCATACTCAATTGGCCAGAACCGCGCAAAGTGAAAGACGTTCAGTCCTTCCTCGGTTTCGCAAATTTCTACCGCCAATTCATTTTCGGGTATTCCGAGATCACGATACCGCTTACCCGCCTTACCCGAAAAAATGCCCCTTGGAACTTCGATAGCAAATGCCACGCAGCTTTCGAGAAGTTAAAGGAAGAGTTTATGCATGCTCCAGTCCTCACTCACTGGGTACCAGATGCTAAAATTATGCTCGAAACAGATGCTTTGGACTATGCCCTTGCGGCAATTTTCTCTGTCTATACCGACAATGGGGAAATTCACCCAGTAGCGTTCCACTCACGCTCCTTCAACCCCGCAGAACTCAATTACGACACCCATGACAAGGAACTACTCGCAATCTTTGAAGCATTCAAGCATTGGCATCAGTACTTTGAGGGTAGCAGAATTCCGATTGATGTCGTCACTGACCACAAAAATCTGGAGTATTTCGCAACCACTAAACTATTGACTAGACGTCAAGCGCGATGGTCAGAGTTCCTCTTGCAATTTAACATGGTCATCCGTTTCCATCCCGGGAAATTAGGCACAAAACCCAATGCTTTAACTAGATGATGGGATGTCTACCGCAAAGGGGGAAATAGCGACTTCGCCATGGCAAACCTGAGCAATTTCCGACCTATCTTCACCCAAGAACAACTCATGATGTCACTCCACGTGAGTACCCTTGCAACTCCGATTATTCGGAATGCTATCATTATGGACATTGAGCAGCTCCATAACATCATTCGTTTATCCCTAACGCTTGACCCACTTTCCACAGCCCATCTGCCTGTCCCTACTGCTCCAAACTGGACCATGGACGAAAGCGGACTACTCCGTCAATACAACCGGATTTACGTCCCAGATGTTAACGACCTCCATCTAAAAGTCCTCCAGTATAATCATGATCACATTCTGTCAGGCCACACTGGGCAGAACAAAACCCTCAAACTCATTCAACGAGAATATGTGTGGCCCAACCTACGAACCTTCGTGCAACACTTCTGCAGTTCATGCACCACATGTAAGTGTTCTAAAGTACCACGTCATAGACCCTACGGACTCTTGAAGCAACTTCCCGTCCTGGAAAGGCCGTGGAATTCCATTTTGATGGATTTAATTGAGCACCTACTGGAGTCCAATGGCCACACCGCTCTCCTAGTCATTGTGGATCGACTATCTAAGCAAGGTATATTCATCCCTATGGTAGACGAAATTACTGCTCCAGAACTTGCAAGACTATTCGTCATCCACGTATTCTCCAAGCACAGAGTTCCATCCCACGTCACTTGCGATCGGGGCTCTGAGTTTGTTTCCCACTTCTTCCGATCACTGGGAACCGCACTAGACATGAAGATTCACTTCACTTTGGGTTACCACCCGGAAGGTGACGGGCAAACTGAACGACTTAACCAGACACTTGAACAGTACCTCCAAATTTTCTGCAACTATCAGCAGGATAACTGGTCCCCGCTCCTTCCCCTTGGAGAATTTGCCTACAACAACGCTCCGAGCGCATCAACGGGAACATCTCCGTTCTTCATGAACAAAGGCTACCACCCGAACATCACTGTCTACCCCAAGCGCAAACTTGCTTCACAACGCGCCCGAGAGTTTGTTGTTGACCTTGATCAACTACACACTGAACTCCGCACACAGTTAACTGTAGCGCAGAAACATTACCAAGGTCCCGCGGATTGTCGACGGATTCCCGCTCCTGACTTCAAAGTCGGAGAGCAAGTCTTTGTCAAGGCAGAAAACATCCGCACCACACGTCCGTCCAAGAAACTATCAGAAAAGAATCTAGGGCCCTTTGACATTATTGCACAGCCTGGTACGCACTCAGTTACAATTTGGCTTCCTGATCATCTCCGCGCAATTCACCTGGTATTCCATGTCTCTCAGCTGGAACCAGCAACCCCAAATCAAATCCCAAATCGGACCCAACCCCTGCCACCTCCGATCGAAATCTCTGGTGAAGATGAATACGAAATAGCGGCCATTCTGGACTCGAAGATTGACAATCGGAGAAAATGTAAATTATTGTATTTTGTCCGCTGGGCAGGGTATGAGGGTACAGATGAGGAGAATTTGTGGTTACCGGCTACTGAACTTGAACATGCACAGGAGCTTCTGGCAGACTTCCATGCGTGATACCTGAGCAAACCTGGTTCTTGACCATTTACACTCATTCATACTTAGAGACGACGAGACAAAACCATTTTATAAAGAAAAGAAAAAAACAAAATCTAATTATGGCGCAACCCCCGCGGAACCCAACAGGCCAGCACCCTCATCACCACTCCCCACGGACTTCGCATCCTCGCCCGCATCGGAATCTCCCTTCTCGCTTCCCTTCTCGCTCTCGCTCTCGTCATCCTCCCCTGCATTCTCAATCTCCCACCTCCTCCTGATGAGGAACTCCTTGTAATCGGCCGCCTCCCTCACCAAGTCGGGCAGCTCCCCTGCAGCCTCCTCTTCTTCGTCACTATACTCGGGGTCGAACTCGTCGTCATCCGCCCCAATCCATCAGTCGCCCACTGTGTTTGCCAAGTGCCGGAGGTTGCACCAGATCCCTATCAGAGCCTTCACAATCTCCCCTAACGCAGCTACCATGGGCTCGGATGCCACGGGTTTCTCCACCCTCGCGAAGGCAGTGCCCTCACACTTCTGCTTCGCCCACATGCAGGCAAGGCACGACTTGCCACGGGTCGTCCCGCGTACGCAGTTGACACTGTTAGAGATGCAGCCAAAGAAAGTTTCAGTAGGCATCATAAACAAAATCAGTCGTTACTCACCACTGGCAGGCAGAGTCGGCAAGTTCCCCCATGGTATCCGCAGGGGTTTTCTCCGCTCGCCCTTTTCCCTTGGTCTTGGGTTTTTTCGAGGGCCCAGCCTCACTCTCGTCGTCCTCTGCGGCTTTCCGCTTGGCCTTGGCCTCTTCAGCCGCCTTCTTGGCAGCCTCCTCCTCAGCGCGTTTTCTTGCCTCCTCAGCCAGGTGTTTCTCCTCCGCTTCCCTCGCCAACTTCTCCCGCTTCAGCCTCATCCTCTCCTCCAGCTCTTCGAGCGTAGGCGAGGCAGATCAGACGCGTTCGGCGGACATGGTAGTAATGGTAGTGGTTGTGGAAAGAAAAAATTCGTTGATCCGTTTATTTCTTGTTTTGGTTTTCAACAGTCACGTGCCTCATGGGCTCAGCCCTAAGGGGGAAATACTGTTACATCTGTAACTTTGGACGGACTTCCGATTGGAAACCCGACCGGAACTCCGTTCGGCTGTACGTTTATATTACTGTTTCATTGTTACACTTATTACATCACGTTTGACATCACTCATTAATACCAGTAGCTTAGTTATGTACATTACTACGACCAGTGCTCAGCTACCCGTGTCGGACTTTCTCGGAAACACTGCCTCGGTATTTACTTAGTATAAAAGCTTAGCTACTTTCACTTGTATTCTTCAGTTCAAATATCGACCAAGTCACACCCCAGTTCTCCTGTTCATCTTAAGTTCCAGTCTTAGGACTTCCCTCGGAACTCCTCTCCCCTCTCTCGGACTTCCGCATCGGAACTCTGTTCTAGTTCACATCCCTGTCTTGAAGTTAGGACACCAAGTGATCTGAAGGGCACAACTTCTTACAAGTTGAAGCCAAGTCCTTTTTGTTAATCCATCGGAATTTCGTTCGGAACTCTGATCGGACTCCCAGCCCAGCACGGTACTTAACACTCTCACTGAACACAAAGATGTCGTCCAAGTACACGTGGATGAATATTCCAATGTAATCTTGGAAAATCATATTCATCAATCTTTGAAAGGTTGATGGTGCGTTACAGTCGCCTTGTTGCATAACAAGGCTCTCGTAGACTCCCTGAACTGTGGAAAGCACGGTTTTCCAGACATCCTCAGGCTCCACTTGGACTTGCTCATACGTGTCCGAGAGGTCCATCTTCGAGCAATGTTTAGCTTGAGCCACATCAAGGCAGATGAGGTCTTGATCTGGAAACGGTGTCACATCTTTCACCATGTTTGCATTTCGTTTCTGTGCATTCACCACAGTGCAAATATTGCTGTTCTTCTTGGGAATGACGAGCATTGGAACAACTTGTTCTGCATGGGCAGGGCGCCACCACCCTGCCTTGCAGTACTTGCTTATTTTCTTGGTGAGGGGTTTCCTCATTGAGTTGGGGCACTTTGGAAGATAATAATTGTATTTCTTCTTTTTGTCCACCAATGGTATGTGGTGGTTTATCTCCCTCAATGGAGGGAGAGTTTCTGGTACTCTGCTCAGGATGTCTTGGCAGGAAGTCTTCCACTCCTCTTTGAGGCGTGGAATGTTGCTCTTCGTCAAGGGCCCTTTCGCCCTTGCCTTCCCAGCTAAATCTTCGCATATAGCGAAGAGAACATCGTTTAGATCGTCCACTTGATCTGGTGGCAGAACGGCTGGTATCGATGGGTCCAATCCATTTGCTTCAAATCTAGGCCCCTCAGGATACCTATCCCAAGTAAACTCTCGGATGATCTCTTCAGGATTGTTCCTTTCATCATTGCTAGCGGGTGCAAAGTCCACTGCCTCCTCAGGTCCCAATAGAATAGGATCTGAGGGTCCTAATCCACTCCGACGAGGTTCTTCTTCCTCGTCCACATCTTCCACCTCCGCTTGTCGTCATTGCATGGAAGGAGGCTGGACCTTCATCGAGCTAGGACCCAGTTTGTATGGGTCCTTTTGATTCTTGACAGTGGCACTAGGGCCGCTGTCGAGTCACTCACCCTTTGGAGGGTGAGGTTGCATCACATACTGATGCACTCGTTGGAATGTGCTCTTGCCCTCGACAATCGTCTCGAGGATCTTTCCTTTAATGGGAACTTCATCGTGTTCAAAATTGAGCACTATACCGTGTTTTCTCATGAACACCATACCAACAATAACGTTGTATCTATTGATGTTTACTACATCAAAATAGTGGTTGCCCTTTATCTCTCTGATTTCGAAATTGGAGAAAAGTCCGAAGTTGATCTTTGAACGGCTGCCAATGGTGCCCAATTGTAAGGGCACCGGCTCTTCCAGTTCATGAACCTTCAAATTTGCTGAAGTGGCGAATTCTGGGGAGGTGGAATCAGATGTACAGCCTGAATCCAGAAGCACATAGGCTTCTAAGTCGTGAAGCTTCATCTTTGCGACGAAGCATCAATTGTCCTTCTTGGTATGAGGAGGACGTACTATTTTCTTTGAGGATTTCCTCAAAACTCAGGGTCCTCTGAACTTCGCATTGGTGTTGAACAGGTTGTCCACCATGACACCTAGTCTCTCCCTGAAGGGTGAGATTTTCCTTATAACCGGCTCATCCTCTGAATCCTCGGAGTCAGACACTGATTGTGCTGATGGGCAGCTATCGGAATGATATTCCGATTGGACTTCTCAGATAGCACCAAAGCACTCCGAGGCTGAGGGTTCATGGGTTGACAAACCGTATTCAGACTCGTAGTCATATAGTTCGCCATCTGAACTATACTACAATCCAACCGGATCCAGGTCAGAAACTGCAGAGGAATACTCAGAGGTGGAATCCTCCTCTGAGTCACTGTATGCGGCTGTGAGTCTTTCTTTTATGGTGGACCTTGGACCAGGCTGACTGTCTGGTCCTTTCCTGTTTGAGCTGGAAATCTGTTCCCACTCGCTGTTGGACTGATGATCAGACTTGGTTACTGATCGCTCTTGAGCGGCGTACATCTTTGCCGCCACTTTGGGTTGTCCATATTTGGGGCATTTCTTGTCGGAGGAGTAATGTGGTCCTCTGCAACTATAGCAAGTGGGTGTCTTGCGGTCATCAGACTTCTGGTCTGATTTTAGGTCCTTGCTTCTGGAGGACTTTTCTCCAGAGGCCTGCTGACGGTCGTCGCGTCAGTCTTTACAATGACAACTCTTGTCGCCGTGACTTCGAGGTCCTTTTTCGGGCACACTCGAGGACTGGGGTTTGAAGCGCTCATGATAACTGGGTTTATCGTGTTTAAAATAACGATCTCGTGATCGTTCATGGGATCTCTCCTGTGAGTGATCTACTTCTCTCATCAGCTTGCTCGAAGAGCTCATGCTCTTCAATTTTGTTGACTCCATTATGCGCTTTTTTTCCTTAAAGTGCTTGGTCATCTTCCCAATTTCTTCTGCCTCATGGGCGAAATCAATACTTTACACTCCCCCACCATTCCTTGTGGATTCCTGGTCCATTCCTGAATTCCTGGTGGATTCCTGGTCTATTCCTTCTGTTCCTGGGAATGGACAGGAACCTACCATCATAGAATATAGTCATATTATATGCCATTCTGACCAGTTTTTCAGCCTGAGTTTAAAAATATCAGTTGCTTAGTCATCTGATCTATCATTATAGAATATAGGCATGTTATATACTACTCTGACCAGTTTTTTAGGCTGAGTTTGAAAATGATGGTTGCTTAGTCACCTGACCTATCTTTAATTCATTATAGTGATGTCATATATTATTCTAACTGATTTTTAGAATGAGTTTGAAAATGTTGTTTGCTTGGTCATCTGATCTATTATTATAATAGAGGTAGTCCTGTGTTTTAACATAATTACAACTATAGTGTTACTTGATGTTATTTTTTAAAACAGCACTTATCTCTATACTTTATACTTTCCTCCATTGTCTGAGGTCTCCAAGTAAAGCCCTATAACTGTTCAGACAACACTCCAACTAACCTCACAGTAAGTATTTATACTTCTGAAAATTTGTAGTGAACCTGGACCCCAGGCCAGGCATGTTTGTATCTATTTTATTACAAGGCCGCTGGTTTCTATAAAACCAGTGGAATTCTAATGTATATGTAAGCTAAAACTGTTCACCCCCCACATAATATACATTAGTCGTGTCATTGTGTGTGTGAACTCGCTAGCTTTCCCCCAACCCACTACACTTTTTTTGACACTAAAAGTCGTATATTCTACTTGTCATGCCTTCCTCTGATCGTTATCGTGATTGTCATCAGCCCATCAAACTCGACCCTGAAAAACCGCGCTGGCACCACCCCAGCAATGCACGGAAGCGATCTGACGCCCTATGGGCGCCAGATAATCCTTCTTCGAGCCTATTGTGCCCAAATCCCCTGAAACGAGAGCAAGAGGTGTCCTTGCACTATGCCATGTCACGACCTTGCCCAGTGCTGGGCCATGAAAACACAGAGTTTGAATCAGTTGGTCATACGACTGAATATACTTACAATGCCTACAAGCCTTGTATTCTACGTAGTACTGATGAACTCGTTGCTGAGTTTGTTCACACAACAAGTGAGCTAGCTAGTCGTTACAGAAAAATGACTAGCTATGACTCTCGACAACTTGGTCGAGAGGTGAGAGCCATCGCAAACTATTTTACAAAACAGATTGCAACCCGAGCTGAGGCTTTGGCCAGCCAGTCACCGTTGCTCATTGAAAAACGAGCATACAGCAAACCTGCTGGGCATGCCCCCTGGAGTAGTGTCAGGTTCCTCTTGCCTAGACGCGGCTCCAATTCTGTGTCTATCTCCGTACGAGCTTTGTCTCGCTGTATCTACTGAGTCACGTGATCACGTGGGGGCGTGTGGTGAGCCTAGGGACCTAGGTGGATCACACGGTGCAACGAGTATGAATAACGTATAATTGCGAGTGTATGTGATACAGGTTAAGGTTTGGCTCCTGTACTAATTAGGAAGGAGCCAGTTTTATAGGAACTGGCTCTGTCTAAATATAATAGATACAAACATGATCCCC
>QFEU01000618.1:0-10056 GCA_003316345.1 Tricholoma terreum | reverse complement strand
TGAGAATCAGGGAGAGAGACCAGAAGGAGTTTAGCCGAACATCGATGGGATCTGGGGAAAATGGTGTTGAGGAAGTCAATGGTAGGTTGACTGGCTGTCCACTGTTCATTGCAACGAGAATGGCTGTAAGGTTGGTGAGAAGCTCATTTGTCCTCGCACTCTCATCTGGTTTCAAAGAGTGAAGTGAATCGACGAAGAATGCGGTCACGATGGCAGAAAAGAGACCGAGCTAAACCAAAGCAGATGAGATTGGCGACACAGATGGGAGCAGCTTGGTGACGAACGAAGACCAAAAGGGCATCCAGCCCACTTCGCCATCTGTCGATCTTAGGTTGGACCTTCTCTGTTAGCAATGACTTGTACAAGGGATTCCAGACACTATTGCTTGTGAGCGGTGCATCGGGTACTGGCTGTCTTGAAAAATCTAGGGCAACAAATTGTCGTGAACACCCACTTTGGCGCACATGGTCTATACTTACCCGCCGCCTCGAATCTCTGGTCCATTCTGTGAAGAACCGCTAGCTGTTTCTCCATGAGTGCCGCCAGCGTTGAGAAGTCTGCATCAGTGGCCCTCGGGTTCGATGTTTCCAATGTATAATCCATTACTCGCTCCGAGTCAATCTCTGGTTCGGACATCTCTGAGGCTTTTGGCTATGAGGACTAGAGATGGGAATGAGATAAGCACTGAGTGTTTGGCGCCGTGTCAATCGCTGTCGCTGATTCAGTGACACTGACAGCATGAATGACTACACGTGTCCGCGTGCCCTGAAAACGATTCACTCATGATGATATTGTACCCCATGACAGAGAGCATTATTCCTTCCGGACCATTGAGTAGCACAGGCCAATTGTATGTTGCCAGCAGTACATCCATGTTATGTAACGGTTGTGCCGTACTGCCCACATACAGACGCAGTGAACGATCAGTATGCTAACATAAAGGCATTCAAGGTATAAAAGAATTGCTTTCGATGCGACGGTAAGGTATCCATCTGAGCGGTGATCGATTGTGGCGGCTTAATGTCTGTATGAGACATCAAAACTGTGTAAGTCCCCAGTCCATTCGCAAAGAGGGAAAACGCACTCCAAAGGTCTTCCATGTACGCTAGGGCACGATAATATCACATCACCCGTTCCTTGGAAAATGCCGTCTCCAAACCCATGTCATTACACCGACCGCCCAGTGATCATGAAGCCATCGCCAAGCCACGTTGGGAGGCTGATTACCGTTCATGAGTCTAATTTCGTTAGAGGCGAAGAAGGCGCAACCCGAAGAGGATGTCACGCCACCACTCCGTTCGGCTGCGGTGGTCTTGGGAGACCAGCGCTGGGTGTTGACACTTCAAATTTAACGATGAGTCGATCTGAGCTAACGTCTAGAGAGCGAATGGTAGTGCCAGAATGTAATTATAGTAAAGATGTTGGACATACCTATGGTGCATAGTCACCGGCGTGAGAGGGACGTTGAGGGGTGCCATGCGCCTACAGCATCGAACATTGAGGATAGGGGCATCCGTCAAAAGGACAGGGTATGGGTTACGATGCACGAGGTAACCTGGCTACGTATAACTTAGGTTTTCAATTGCAGAAATTCTGGCCAAAGGAACAAACCACACACATCCAACCGAACATATAGAAATGTCTGTCGCATCATTTAACCCAATTCCCGGAGTGTCGGAACTCGTCAACGGCGTCCCAGAAAGATCCAACCCCTGTTCTTTCCAAGAACTCGTTCACCTGATCCATCGCTATAGAACGGGGGTAGCGTCAACCTCTATGTGAATACAAAGTGATGTCATTTTCGTGGTGCGGCCGGACGTAGTTAACCCAGACTACGCCGATGAAGGTTGGAGACACCACGGGTCTCTGAGAGTGGTTGACGGTGAGTGACCGGCAATCGGCAAGGCATCCCGCTAGAAAACAGGTCGCTGGCATTGATAAAAGAACCGGAACTGGAGGCTTGATGCTGTATCTTTCGGCTGCGACAAGCTCATTCAAGGTTCCCCGCACTAGATTGATGAATTGCCAGACTCAGGCAATACAGATGGTGAAGGATGCACACCCTGCCAATATAGACGCTAGGCAAGGGGTTCGCCAGGCAGGAGAGGAAGTGTCGATGTCAATGTCACATTGGGGACTCTCATTGTGACCATCGTGCTTGCCCGTGTACTATTACTCTCCCACAACCTCCTCCATGACTCTGTACCTCAAGGCCTCGTGCGATTCGCCTCGTACGTCCTCCGTTCTGCCCTTGCAACTTCTTGTGTTCAGACTTTTACATGCGTATCCTGCCAGTTGCTCTTGACATCGACACTTTCTGCCGCTAGAACTATGACCTCGCCTATCACCTACATTGGCGGCTGCGTACCCACCGCGTTTGAAATGTCCGAGTTCGGCCCTTCTCCAATCTCCTGGAGCATCCTCTGGACCATTTAGTCTGGCTGGATGATTAATAAACAGTTGAAAAACCCAGCACTAGCCGCGTCCGCCTCTTCTTCCTACCCATGCATGCCCGCAATGCTGGCATTCCAACGGTGTGCTTCACTCATGACACGTTAATCGCCGACCTCCGCTCTCAGCTGCCTCAGCTACCTGTGAATCCCGCCCTGACTTTTCCTGTCAACGTCAATCTTCGACTATGTGACTACTACGTTCAACCAGGGCTCTCACCAGTGGCACGATACCCGCAGTGGACCACTCTCGCCTGTGGGGCTGCACTAGCCGACGCTCCGAGTCATCCCAGCCGGCCGTACGACTACTATCACTGATCGAGCAGGGCCGCAGGAGTGTTTGCGAGGGTCCGGGGCGAATCTAGTCGCAATGCTGCGGACGAGTTCGGACGCGTCATTTTCGTTGATGGCCCGGGTCGCCCTATTCAGTACGGATTGGTGGAAGGAGCTCATGTGGAACGGCTACTAGTCATGCTCTTACTATGGTAGATATTTCATTTCCTATTTATGTCCTCCAACATATCATCTGATGACCGCATCTTCTCTTGTGTTGCAGGAACGACTGAAAGCTTCTAGATGCGGGCCGGTGACTCATGAAACTCACGCTTTTCACTGACGCGGCACCTGGCGATATCGGCCAGGAAAATGGACGGGTTTCCCTGCGAAACGATCTGGTGGAGCAAGGAATAGTTGTGTCTAGACAAGTGTTTCGTTGTGGTCTCGCTGTGCGCGTCCCATTCTTATACGCTCACTACAATTTTGTCTGGCACTGACGTGTCAGGCTTCTCTCAGTGGATACACTTGTTATCGGAATATAGACCTTGCTCTGGATTGTGTGTGGACTGTGCTGGCTGTTGACAAGTTTGATGGGTTAATGGAGACGGTGGCAACTTTGTTCGTATGCCTCATTCAATGATTAGTATACTGATTCGAAACAACTGATTCCACCTAGTTACGAAATATTATTTTGGCAACAGAACTAGTTATGACGGTCAGAGAAAGATGGCGATTCATGGACGATTCAGTGAGTTGAATCGGCACCTGAGTGGCCGACTTGAATCACCGTTGAATCGCCATGTTTGACCGTCACTATTCCAGACACCAAGTAGTGATTATCAACCTCCGTGATACTGATACAGTACTATGTACTATAGAGAAGTCGAATGACTTCGATTTGGGGTGCACCAACCTGAGTGCGCATGGGAAACTCAGGCTCCGATGCGCGCGGTTTGTACAAAGCAACCGTCATAGCACACAAGTATAGCTTGCCAAATTAGGCTCGATTTTCTTTCGGTGAATTTACCATTGGGGCAACTTCCATCCAAGTTATGTATACTAATCCGTGCTCCGTACCTGTAACATGTTTTCCACCGCCCCAATCCTATTGTTTACACGTCTTCAAGCTGGGGCCACTTCACTCTGTTTGGGTACTTGCGGGGGGGATGCCTACCCGAGTCATAGATTTTCGTTTCATCATGTTCGGCGCGGGGTGATGTCCACCAGTGCGAACAATTCCATTCGGGTTTCTGTGCGCCCAACATGTCCTCTCCGATCTAGCGATTCCGAACAGGTTATTTGCCCGTCTCGTTCATATGGCCGCTTAACTTGCGTTTCAAAATTCACGGCGCAGCGCTCTCTCCTATTGCTGTTGAGCTGATTCCCGTTTGAAGGAAGCCAGATACAGGTTTGCCCCCGCCACGATAACTGACATACGCACTGAGCACGCGAGATGTGATCGATTGAACAGGTACTTGTTTCTGGTATACCTCCGGTAGGCCAGAGTATCGGAGTGTCGACTCTCCGACGAGACGGTATCCTTCCTAGTCCTGGTGTCCGTTAGTCAGCATTTCTTGAGCCTCACTCGCAAGTTCGAGTGCAAAGGTACATTCTGTTTTCTAATCCGCGCTCCGTTGCTGAAAAATGTTTTCCATGCCCTAATCCAAACCTAGTGTTTACCCTTCTTCAAGCTGGGGCCATTTCACTCGGTCGGGATACTTGCGGGGGGTGCCTATCCGAGTCATAGACTTTCGTTTCATCATGTTCGGCGCGGGGCGATGTCCACCAGCACGAACAATTTCATTCAGTTTTCTGTGCATGCTCAACATGTCCTCTCCGATCTGGTGATTTCGAACAGACTATTCTCCCGTCTCGTTCATATGGCCGATTGACTTGCGTTTCAAGATTCATGGCGTAGCGCCGTCTCTATCTATTGCTTTTGACCTGATTCTCGAAGGAAGCCAGATGTAGTTTTGTCCCCGCTATGATAAAATATTGACATACGCAAGCGCGTGAGATGTGATCGATTGGACGAGTACTTGCTTCCGGTACACCGCGGGGCATATCCCGTCTTGGACGTCAATCGTTTGTTATTTACAGCCCACTACTCATCCGTCAGCCGACCAGAGTTTTACTAAATAGGTAACAGGATCCTCCTAGATATTTTTATCCCAACTAAAGTTTCCGTCCTTTCCGTATAGATGGCTGTTCACCACGACCATTCTACGCACACCATTATGTCTGGAAATGCGCCAGGCTGTGAATGCCGCAAACCTCGACGCCGACGCTGTATGTCAGTTTTCAAGCACTTCCGGCGCTGTGATGTTATTCAAACCGATACACATGCATGTAAGGAATTTTCCTTGCTTTCCGTAAGTGGCCATCTAATTTGTTATAAAAAGGAGGACGCAAGATGGATTTCTACCAGCCTCTTCCCGAACAAACTACCTGTCATGAAGTTCATAACCGCTCTCCTCATCAGTCTCATCCCTCTCGGACTCGTCTCCGCTATTGCTATCGACGGGCGAGACGAATATGAGGTACGCATATCATAATTTTCCGTTTGTGCCGTGCTAATGTTACGCACAGGATCCCCCTGTTAAACATTGTGATAATTGCACAGATACTCCCCCTCCCCCTCCTCCCCCTACCGTTTGCTATAATTGTACTTGCGCGGATCCAAGCGCTGCAGTACCATTATACCGGGCTTACGATGATTACAAAATCGATCATTTCTACACAGTCGATAAGAAGGAAATGGACGATTTCGTCGCCAGCAAAGGGTATAAAGACGAAGGATACGCAGGCTACTGCTTCAAGGACCAGCAGCCTGGGACCATGGCTTTATACCGCCTCTACAATGACGAGATTGTCGACCATTTCTATACCATATCTCCGGTAGAGAAAGCGGACTATATTACGAACCACGGATACAAGGAAGAGTCCATCACTTGTTACGTCTACCCCGATTGTCGTTGCGGAGGTCGTCCTCTCTACCGCTCCTACAGTACCGACGGGACGGATCACTTTTACACCATGTCCACTTCTGAATGGACCGACTTTGCAGGGAAGGGCTGGGAGAAAGAACGCGCCGAGGCATACATGGTTCCGTGCTCCAACGATTCTGAATATTACTAGGAAATGCATATGTAAATGACGTCCGAGTTTTGTCGCGATCCAGGTCTTTCTTTATGCGTTCATTATTTCCTACTTACCATTCTTTCCCTTCCTAATTTTAATTTTTTACTATGGTTTTCTTGAAACGAACTTTTCAATAAATATGGTGAAAGATGCGCACCCTCCCAGTATACACTCTAGCAAGGGGGTCGCTGGGCAGCAGAGGAAGTGTCGATGTCGATGTCACAATGGGGAGTGACACCAACAAGGGCCAAACTGTGACCGTCCCAGTCTACTCTCCTCCATGGATCGTACCTCAAGACTTTATGCGATTCACTTCGTACGTCCTCTGTTCTGCGCTCACCGCTTTTTGTGATTTGTTAGACTTTTACATTGTGTGTCCTGTCAGTTGCTCTTAACATCGACACTTTTTGCCGCTGGAACGGTGACCTCACCTATTACTACATTGGCGGCTGCGCACCCACCGCGTTTTCAATTGTCCGAGTTCGGCCATTCCGCAATCTCCTCGAGCATCCTCAGGACCATTTAGTCCGGCTGTATGGTTATTGAACAGCTGAAAGACCCAGCACTACCGTGACAGTAGCACTAGCCGCGTCCAACTCTTCTTCCTACCCATGCATACCTGCAACGCTGGCAACCACTACATTCCAACGGTGTGCTTCACTCGTGACACCGTGACGTTAATCGCCAACCTCCACAAACTATTAGAGAACCGTGCCCTGTGTCTCAGACAATGTTGGCAGTGGCGAGCATGTAAGCACAGGACATACACCCCACGAAGCCTGAGACCATGACCAGATACCTGTCCAAGGAGACGCAATTACTCCATTCCTGCACCAGCCACTGGCACTGGCTTGCAAAATTGTCTTCTACTAGAATACAAGGTCAATGCATGTTACCTTCCACATTAGAAGACCCATTTTACAAAATATTACTCTGACTAGAAGCTAAATAATTTCGCAAAATACTTTCTAACTACAAATCATACTATATACTTAATGTCCAATACCCCCAAAAAAGGTAATCACTTGAGTTCCCACGCTGCCAGGGGGCGTACCAGTTAGGGTTTGGTTAGGCCGGTTAGGGTTTGGTTAAGGTTCGGTTAGGGTCTGGTTAGCCTGTTAGGGTTAGCCAGCTTGGCATCAATGCACGAACGAGGCTTTAGCGTGCCGACCTGAGATGACCTGGCTTGGGGGACTCCCCAAGCGTAGCGAGGGAGGGGAGGGTCATCGAACAGTCGGCCCTCTTCATGTGCAGTGGTGATATTAGCTAAGCACATCAAGTTTTTGATGCGCTGATGAATCGGCTCGGCTCGTCATCTGCACATCATCTTGGCTCGGCAGGCTCAGCTTGGCTGTAAGGAATGTTTTGATTTGAGGCACAAAAATGAAGGTCTTGAGGGTCAAGAACATAATTGGAGCCATTCTGACATAGGACCACTAGAGGAATGGCTTTTGCAAAAGCTTAGATCCTTCCCTTTTTGGATGAAAAGGGAAGGTGGGTAGTTTTGTTAAATTTTGTATGTGTGAAAAGACTTCTAATTAGAGTAAAATATGCATTGAGTGTTTGTTCTAATTAGAGGTACATTTTGCACGAAAACGACATATATGCCTGATTCCTGACCCTCTAGCTCTGCCAGGTCATGTAGTGGGGAAACCTGTTGGTTTTCCCACCCTGGGATTTCCATGTGTCTACTTCTACTGTCTCCAGCTTGTGTGTAATCACTTTAGGGGGGTATATGCACTCAGTGGATATGGGTCATGTCTGCAATGCAAGGTAAAAAGCAATCATCAGACAATATCTGAATTTTACATCCCGCCTAGTGATGTCAACTTGGGTAACTTTGGTTCATTCAGGTTCTCAAGGTCTTTTGTCCGAACCCAGAACCATACTTTGGGCTCGGTTCAACCCCTCTGCCCGAACCTTGGACTGGACCATCAGTTCTGGTCCAGGATCGGTTCAGGTTCAGAGAGGCAGTGAACCCAGAACCAGACTGTTGTGGATAGTGCTTGAAAGTCCGGTCCAGTTCCGGTCTTTTACCATTTTGGGGGTGGACTGCAACTGGACCAGTCTTCTATAAAAGGAAATAGTCAAAAGACCGGACCAAAACCGAAAAAAAAAACCACAAAAAACCGGTCAGAACCAGTTTGAACCGGTTTACATGAACACTGCAGTCCAGACTTGTTGAAACCGGTCATAACCTTGTTTTTCCACATTCCCCTACTTATTGCTAATGAAATGCACAAAAGATCTCGCAAATCGGTCAAGAATTGAGTGAGATATCATCAAAACCGAGTTTTGAATGAACAAACTTGTGTTCAAACTCGGTTTTGATGATATCTCACTCAATTCTTGACCGATTTGCGAGATTTTTTGTGCGTTTCATTAGCAATAAGTAGGGAAATATGATTATGTGTCGGTTCTGCAAGGACCGGTCATAACCAGTCCTGTTGAACCGGTTTTTTTGCGGTCTTTGAATCCAAAAAGTGACAAGACCAGACTGATGGTCCGGTCTTTTCTGGTCCTGGTCCGGTCCATTTCCAGTCTTTTTCTGGTCCAATAGACCGGACCTTGAAGCACTAGTTGTGGACCTGCTTTATAGCCATGTTTGTGACATCCGAAATCTTATCTTTGTTTCACCACCTTCGTCCCCCCTGCTCGAGATCTCTACACAGCATGATCTAGCGCAGAGTGAAAAAGAGGTGCATGACAAGTATATGGTCAACGAGCTGTGATTACGAGATAGGAGGGGGTGACCAGGGAAATTTCAGTAGTAAGAAATCAGCCATGGAATAATTCTGGGATGAAGGAGAATGAGAGGACTAATGAACACTGGTATGGTTGCTTGGAAACACTCAAGGTGATTTTTAAGCTTATCAGGAACTCAGTTTTGAATTTTATTGTAGTTACTTGTAAAAGACTCGGACATCATCAACAAAGATGGTAGAAGCTTCCTGGACACTTCTACAATATTCGCAAGTCAAATCATTGTACAAAAGTGTTTACCCAGAAAATGGATGCACCAGCAGAAAAACCTGGCATATCATAGCATAAACTATTAAACTTCGCATTGAACTATTTTCCAACCAGTTGTTACATCAATGCATCGGTATCAATATCAGAAATTTGATTGGTTCCAATGGTACTGTAGTATAATTTGGAAGAGATCCGAGTTTGGAGCCTTGACCACTATCTGAGTCTCCACCAGTGGAAGGCTTGTAATGCGGTCTCAAGTGACACGCCTTCGAACTCCAATCATCAGTAAAACCGGGAAAGTGTGTGATGCTGTTCCACAATTTGTAGTTGTGTATCCAGCATGAGACATTTTGTACTAGAATATATTAAGGCTGCAGGAGGTTGTAATATAACTGGCAGGAAGGTGCTTCATATGGTACATATGGAATATTTTACTGGCATTTCAGAAGGCTGTACCCATACTCTCAGAATTCTTTGTGAATTCAACTCTGGTGGATTGCCAAGGTAACATTTTGTCTTATTTGTACTTATATGTCTGGATTACGCCCTATTACAAAATCGAGCTAGATGATCAAAAGCTAACACGAGCAAACCCTGTGAGCTGAACAAAATTCAAAAACTTGTTCATGACCCTCAGCTACTTCCAACCATATATGTGTGAGTGTGAAGTGAGTTAAGTGAGCACTGAGATTTGACAACAACACATAAGTCTGAAAACATAAGAAATTGAATTCATTAAGTCTGAGTCATTAGTATTGTAACAATAAGAATTGAGAAACAGCCTAGAAATGTCAGTTGCAAAGAGTATGAGTGATCTGGCATTTTGACATTATCATTTGTTGAGCAATACAAGCCATTGTAACAGATAAAAATATGCTGCCTGGTTGTAATATGTGCCATTTCTTGAGGTTTTCAGAATGTGACTGTGGTATGTATTGGTGTGTATGCTGCTGTAATCACAACTGTAATTATGAATTTTCCTCATTATTTATATCTTACAACCCAGGCTCCTAAAACCATTCGCTCGAACTGCTCGTATGGGGCTTAATCCCACAACATATGATCCAAATGAGAACAAACAAAAACCAAATAAACAAAACTTCCCCCAAACTCGCAGTTGAGCAGCTGGCACAAGTGGGATTCAGGGATCTCAGTGATCTCAAATTAACCCTAGGATAGGTGCTAGGAAACTTCAAATCAATCTCCTAACAATCAA
>QFEU01000617.1:0-24836 GCA_003316345.1 Tricholoma terreum | reverse complement strand
TTCCAAAACTAAGATAGTAAGATTAAAAAAGCTTGTTAGCAAAGCCGAACAAAAAACGCACTTCGGAGTCGACTTTGGTGCACAAACGACCGCGAACGATTCGGGGAGCATTCGCTGGAACCCAGAGTGGGTATGCAAATCCACAGAGGACATAAAACCTGCAAGAAAGGAAAACGATATATAAGCTACATGGCAGTCGCTTATAGGCACGAACGTACATGACTGTGATGGATGTGTATGAATCTGCACATCGCACAAATGACATCAACGAAACAAGAACAACAATTGAGAAAGAAACCAACCCACCCAGCCAAGCGTAATCAGATTTCTCTCCTCCGTAAACCGCAGTACGAGTTCCTCCTCATCCATCGTACACGTATCGCTCGTCGAATGTTGTTTCGGGATCAACAACGTGGACACCACATATTTGCTCCCTTTATCCCTCCCCAGCAGTAGCCCACACGTTTCCATATTCCGTTCTGTATTCGCTCTCGCGATGGTCAGGAACCGCCGGAGGCAATCCCGAGGTAAGACGACCGTACGCAGAACTGGACCGTCCTTGCGTGTGCCCGCGGATGAAACACGAGTTATCCGTTCCGGTGGGGGAGGGACGGGGACCGGAGGTGCTGGGCGTGCAGGACCCGGGTAAGACGGGTAGGCTTGTGACTGGGGATGTGAGTTGGGGTCGGGGTGAGAGGGGTGCGGCTGGGGAGAAGGTGAGGGCTGATGTCCGTACGGGTATTGCAACTGTGGATGTGGTGCTGGTGGTGGAGGCGGCGGAGGCATCGAGGGTTGCGGGAGCATATTGTGAGGGTATAGGTTCCTGCCAGATGGATCGGGAACGAAGAGAAGGGATGAAGGGATGTTGGGTCTGTTGTTATCCTGGACGGGCCCGAACATGGAGTTAAGCGACGGGAAATATCCTTGTGTTTTCTGATGCTGCGACATAAGCTGCGGGTAGAGAATCCGGTTCCCTTCCACCGGTGGAGGCGATGTTGTCGTCACTGGGGGTGGATAAGGGCTATAAAATGGCCGCAAAAGTGGCCAAGGGAGTTAGTTATCCAGATTAGATATGGAAGTCAGTAAAGGGCTAACACGTGCCCAAGGAAAGAAACACGCACTTCTGTGCAGGCCCCCTCGTCAGCGCTTTATTGTAATCAACATGCTTCTGCTTTCGACGCGATTCATTGGCGTGTCTATTCAGCGATTCCGAGTCGGTGGAATCTCCCTCGTAGCGAGTGGGACTCTCCAATGGTAATGGAGTGATCGGCGGAACAGGGATGTCATCGGGCCCAAGGAAGGAGGGAGGACGTGACTTGACTGCTCTGGGGGCACGTAGATCTGGGTATTGAGCCTGAGTTGGGGTAGTAGCTTGGTAAAACGAGGTAGAGGGTTCTACAATGCGGGAGGAGGAAGTTGAAGCTGACGTGGTATATGTCATGGCCGGTGCTGAGGCTAATGACGAGGGCATAGCTGCGACAGTGACGCCGGGATTGTTGGCAGCGATGGTTTGACGCACTGCCCGCGCCTCTTGGTCTGCTTCTTGCTGTCGTTGGGCGATGCCATGTTTCTCCTCTCGTCGTTTCTCCTCCCGCTTCTTGACGATCTCCTCCTCCCGCCGCCGAAACTCTGCCTGCTGCTGTTGGTGCCTGCTGTGCTCGTCCTGCGCCCGTTGTGGTTCCGAAGCAGGTAGAGGATCTTGAGTGTACATGCCTTGTGGGGGTGCATGGGAGAATGTGTGTTCAGAACCAATGCCGTGTGGTCGGGCCGCAGCATGCCTAGCAGCAGTCACCGCGGCATCTCCGCGTCTCGAAGGAGCATAACTCGTAGCATATTGTTCCTCCTCCCTCTGGCGATTTATGTCCTCTCGCTGCTCCTTCCATCTCTGTAACTCTTCTTGCATTTCCCTTTCGTATCCTCGTGCTGATTTTTCCTTTTCTCGATCTCGTTCCCGTTCCCGACCCCGGACCCTGTTGTCATCGTATCGACGATCCGGCCGCCGGGGGCTGTAGCCGTGTTCGTAGTGATCTTCATCGTGTATGTGACCCTGATTGGTGTCAGGAGCTTGGTCGTTGTTGAGTTGTTCTGGATGCTCCTTCTCCCACTGTTCGTAATTATGAAGTAATGCGGGTTTCAAGGCACCAAGGTTGTCTAGGATATCTTGACCGTTCTGTCGAAAAGAGGTAAGCATCTGTTTGACGCCAGTGAATGCAAAGAGATGGAAAGAATTTCTGCGATTGATCTGATCCTGATGTTCTGAAGTGAATAAGATATCTGAGTCACATACCAACGTTAGATTCTGCCGCTGGGGCTCGCTGAGAAGTTTCTTGTAATCTCTATGTGTTGGCATTTTCTCGAGGACGAGCGTAGCTGCCCTGGCAAAGGAGATAAAAGCATTTTCTAAATCTCCACGTTTAGTGTACTCCTTCCCCTCCTTTCGAGACCTCTCCGCGATCCGCAGGAAGTGCTTCAGTTCCTTCCTCTCATCCCAAATATCCTCTAGGGCTCGCTCTGCGAGTGCGGCAATAGTTGCTGGTTTCCTTGAAGGACTTGATGAACGAGAATTCGAAGGATAAGGGACAGCGGGGGCCATGGGGTTTTTGGGTGGGGCTGGTCAGCGCACAGACTGAGGCAGACTTGTTGGAATGTCATCCCGGCGCAATGATCTATCCTATATCCGCTTACTACGCGTCACGTGAGATCATCTTTCTTCTACTTTCAGTACCACAGCTTTGGCATGAATACTACAATCAGGTCTATGTGACAATACATGCGACTCAGGTGTGTTTTCGGGAAAGAAAGACGACGCTCGGTAGACTTCAGTAGACAAGGTCAATCACGCGATGGTGCACAGCCCTATCAATGACGTTACCCAGCTTGACAGAACATGCAGCTGCCCTGGTGTGTATGCCAACCGAACGCCTAAGTGGAGAAAATACATGCGTAATGATGGGAAAATATGTCATGGCAGGTCCCAGAGCCAGTGGTGTGTGGCACTTGTCGAATTTGCTCAGGGGCGAATTCCTTGTTGTGATGAAAAAGACATCTTCCGCCCACGAACGGGTTGATTTTCTTCTGGTTGTCAGGATCATAAAGCATTTTCCTGTTGACTATTCAGAAAACAAAACAAACGATTATTAAAAAAGAAACTGAAACAAATAGCACGTACCTTGGAAATCCCCAGATCATGTGGGTCGTATCCGGAAACAGCGAGATCCCGAAGAAAGCGCAGAAATATTGATACTAAGGACGCGTGCGGAGAAGAGTCCTGACTTCGAAAAGTCGATCGAGGCGAGAATGACGGAATCAAACTATCCGCGTGGACAGGCTTTGTGTAGATCGAAGCGGATCTGTTGTGATTTTTCAGCGAGATCCCAATTGTCCGACGACAATCGATGTCGACGAGCTCCTAACATACTACTACTTACTGATTATGTCTGTCAGAGGAAGTTTGTGGCGCGGGTACGCGGGAGCAGTGCCTTGACGGGGACCCTCAAGGTCGTGGAAGAGCCAATATTTATGCGACTAGCCGATCATGAGTTCTGTTACGTTGAGGATAGGGCGAGATAGATCGCGAGATGGGGCAGGGTTAAAATGATGGTTTGGGAGATCCATGCAGTGTGCTACATAGTGCTGGCATTATCTTCTGATTCCGCGCATTGCTGATTTGATGGGAGGACACAGTTCTCGTGCAGAGATAGCGAGTCCTGGATTCCGCACGGCGCGGAGTTTGTTCCCCACGTTTATGAACTTTAATCGAGAGTTGAGTCCAGGAACATTGCAGTGTGCCTACTATTACTAAGCTTAAGGATGCAAGTGCATTTATGATGTTGAATAGTTGGATTCCAAAGAGTTCAAGACAGTTTCATGATCGTGGGAGCTGACACAGGAAAGGATATTGGCATTGCGGGCCAGCGAAGAGGGACCAATCCTGTGATAGCTCCGAGTCTCGTTGGTGGGGATTATGCCCAGGTTGAACAATGATAGCCCCACGACAGCCAGGTGGTCAGGTCCGAGATAGGATTTGAAAAGCACAGAGTCTGGGCGCTTAGGCCCATGAGCTCGTTTCCAGAGCGATTTCCAAGAAAGGAATGGCATGGCAGGTGACAGACCCATAAGCGATTATGGAACAGCTCACTAACGCCGTAGACGCCGTGAACCTGAAAGAGATAAGGGCATCCTTTGAATGAATGCAGCCAAATGTTGGCGAGCTCCTTCATGGCACCTTCATGGAGAGTGCGGAAGAGCAAGTGGAAGACGAGGTTGTCGATACCCTTGATGGCAAACAAGAATAAACTCACACGTCGATGGACACCGTCACGGATCCTTTTTCAGTTCTGCCGTGACTTGCTCTGTCATTTCGAAAAAGAGTCGACTTCCGCCGACCTCCCGACGCACCCCATGCGTCCCGCAAAAAAGGGCTTCGCCTTTCAGTTCCTGCGCAACAGGGGCGGGTACATCTTTGTCTTCTGTGTCTTCTTCGTCTTCTTGCAAGCTGGCATCTTCGCAGGACATCGTCACCAACAGCTCGCGTCTTATCCCGGCGTTTCGTCCAACACAGGCAAGAAATGGCTCCCAGGGACTTCGTCAGTCTTTGGGTTTTCGTCGGCAAATACGCGAGTGAATAGCGCGATCACGGAGCACCCTATTCCGAGACTTATGGAGGAAGCGGAGGACAACTTCACCAAGAAGCTTAGTGGGCAAAGTAGGACAATAAGGGCTGCAGTGGCAACGTATAGGAGGCGGTATAAACGGGACCCACCGAGGGGATTCGATGGATGGTGGAAGTTTGCACAGAAGCATGAGGTGAAGATGGTGGATGAATATGATGGTTTAATGGAGGATCTCGCCCCGTTCTGGGAGCTCTCTGGAGAGGAGCTTCGACGACGTGCACTTCAGGTGGTCCTTAGGTTTTTTTAACCCATGCCTTATCGCTGATAGATTGAAAGGTTGGATCGCTACCGTCTATCGACTTGGTTCGCATCAGAGACGGAAAAGCAACTACAATAAATCTTTCAAATGGCTCTGAAATCCCCATCGTCGGTGCTAGAGCGACTGGGTTTCTCGCCATGCTCGAGAAGTTTGTGCACACTGTGAGCCCTTCTCCAGGACACGAACCTGACTCCATCCGACATGCAATTTTTTCAGCTCCCAGACATGGACTTCCCCATCAATGCCAGAGCAGAAGGCCGTGTCCTTGTGCCATGGGAGCATCGCAAGTTTCCAAATCTCACTCTTGAAGACTCTTCAGGTAAGCCGCGACTGTGGCCCACGTATAATCCCTCTTCTAACGCACATCTCAGCCGGGGTCGAAGCCATGCTCGGTGGGCCATTCCGCCCAGACTGGGGTGGCGGAGGCAACGTCTGGGATGCCTGGCGGCGTACCTGCGCACCAGACTCTCCCGCCCGGCGTCTCTTCTCCTCTCTACGCAGCTCCTTTTCACACAAAGTAACCAACTACCTCTCCACTTCCTTCACAAGGCCCGGTTCCGACTTTTCATTCGTGTCCGGCACTTCCACCTCCAGCCTTGACTTTTGCTCTCGGCCTCACGAGCACTACAACCAGGGTCACTTTTTCTCGGACTGGCGCACCATACCGGTGCTCTATCCCGTTTTCAGCCCGGCAAAAGCGAGGGGTTTCTTGGATATCAAGATTCCGAGCCACTATTATTATGGAAGCACGAAGAGATATACATATGGCTGGGATCCAGTCAATCTAAAGCTGAACGAGGTGGATGGCATGGAAATTCCGTGGGAGGATAAGCTAGACAAAATGTATTGGAGGGGCGCGACTACTGGTGGTGGGAACCATCCTCCTGGGTTTTCTCCGCAATACCACAGGCATAGGTCGGTCACCATCCTTTTCTGTATTTCCGGTTGCTCACTTCTTATATGTAATCAACTAGGTTTATACGACAAGCGTCGGACACGTCGCCCACAAATCGTATAGTGACATTTGCAGACCCACCCACAACAGCCAACTATGTTACTGCCTCGGTCCCAGTCTCCTGGCTTAACTCGGAAGTTATGGATGCTGCATTCGTCAAGGCGGTTGCACCCGAAGCCTATCCAGGTGGTCTCTCATCCTTGACAGATACCCATCGATTTGGGGATGCAATGTCATTAGGCAAGCACTGGTCGTACAAGTATGCCGTAGACCTAGATGGGATGGGCTACAGCGGTCGGTTTATGGCGTTCCTTGCAAGCGACACTGTGCCCATAAAGGCGACCGTGTACGAAGAGTATTTTAGAGATTGGATTGAGCCTTGGTCGGTGCTTTTCCATTGCTCGTTGCGTCTCGGTCGTGACTGATTATTTTCCCTTGATCCTTCAGGGTCCACTTCATCCCGCTTTCATCGTCATACAAGGAGATATACAACATTCACGCGTACTTCTCTGGGCCCACGCAGTCCGCCCTTGAGGCTGTGAATTCTACGCAGTTGCTGGTGCCTACTGCGCAGAGACATGGACTCGTGGAGGGCGATCGACGGTTGCGCAGGATCGCACGGGCGGGGAAACAATGGAAAAAGACGATTGGGCGTTCGATTGATATGGAGGGTAAGTTTTACCATTTGTTTACATTTAATATCGCTGAATTGAATCGACGTCCTGGCTCTAGTTTATGTTTATAGACTTTGTCTGGAATGGGCCCGCCTTTGGGCAGATGATCGCAACTCGATGGACTTTACCCAGTGATATTATACCTCGTCATTCTTTTGTTCTTTTCCGTCATTTCGCTGTGCACCCATGCTGCGTCCTTGCATATTAGAAGAAATACCCACTACAATCGCCACTCTGATAGCATGCAATATACAATGTAACAATAACGATACCGCACGCAGCTTGGCCTAATCCTAATCTGATATGCTTTCGATAAAGGTTCGGTACAATTCAAGGTTCAAGGTTCCCGTACGCATGGCGTTATCCGTTTGTCTTGTGACTTACTTCTGCATAAGGTGCGATTCTTGATGCGTTAATGTCCCCGGGGTGACAGCTTACTTGTCCAGCTGACAGCCATTTGTTGATGTTTCCTACCACCTGCCTCGTTATATGCGATGCTCGGCTGAGCAAGTTCCGGTCATGCAATCCAAGGATAAGGTTCCACTCTTCTAAGTATTCACATTCTATTCTCTATGCGCGGTAAACTTAAGGTCTGTAGTCCCATATCATCTCAAGATTACGATCAATCAACATTATTGCTATTTGGTTGGACCAATTTTGGAGTTTCACGGGAATCGATGACGCCGGATTGCCAATGATGCTATCACAACACGTTGCCGACGCGTGGGGGTTGTCACGGTTGTCCTAATCTAATATCATCGACAGCCTTCGTGGGATGCCATATGGTCAGACAGATACCAACACCTCTAGTTGCCCATATACCAAGCTTTTAACTCCTAACTCTTTCTTTGTCCCTCAGGTGTATTGGTCAACATGATGCTTCAAGCTAGTCCTCATGGCGGTTACTCCTCGAGCCGTGTAGGCTCACCATCTGGTCGCCCATCCAATGAATATGCCTCGTTCCCCAGATCCCCTAGTGTGTCCGATTTCCAGATTGAACATGTAAAGTCGTCTGCCACGGTTCGCCGCCCCATACCCCCCGCTGAGCCTGGCTTCGATGAAGCCCTTGCTTTCCGGGATAGCGTCTCGCGATTCTTGGTAGCCAGTAGTCGGCCATTCTCAATATGCGGTCGGATCCCATTCGATTCTTCGCAGCTTGTTCTTTTCTTCAGATCCAAGGTACGTTCCGTGGTGCCCCCGATGACGAGCAATCCTTTTTACGTCGGATTTTCGACAGAGTGGAATCACCCATTCGTTGGACTTCCCCATCGATGTCGATTATAATACACCTCCAGCCCTCGATGTCCTCATCGCGGCTTGTCGGCCTCACCAAACCTCGGAGTTTGACGATTACCCTGATCGCGAATCTCTTTTCTATCCCCCTAATCTTCCTCTGACGGCATCTCTGGAAATCGCTAATCATCCTATCCTCGATGCCGTGCGCAGCACGCTGTTTCCCAATCTTCCACCTGGGCATTACCTCACATCCATGAGGGATAAGCTGGAAGTCGTGGATAATGGCGGAAGGATGCACCCACAGCCCCGATCTCTGCGAAGCGATGGTCGATCCGCCACGATCATCGTTACTCTTCCCGTGCGCTTCAGAGGTGGCGCGCTCGTCGTTCGTGATCCAGAGGGGCGCCAGGAAAAATACTTTGGGCGTGGTGGGAAGAATGGAGACATTGAGTGGACTGCATTCCTTCCCGACTGTGATTACGAGATCGAAACCGTGCAGAAAGGGTGTCGGATCTCTATCTCATATGGCGTTTTCCTGAGGTCCTTTGGACCCTCTGAGTTGAACTCGGAACTCTTGATCAATCCTAGCGACGATTTCTTGGATCTAGTTGCGCCCATCCTTAACCTGTCTCGTGGTCGCAAAATCGCTTTTTATCTCAACTACGATTACCCCGTCAATCCTGCCGAAACCCTTGCTGAGTCGTTGGTGCCACAAGTATGTGCTTTCGCATCCCCGTCCGTCGCTCTCTATTGACCTTTTTTCTTTTACAGCTGAAGGCCGGCGATTCCCTTCTCTATCAATCCATCAAGTTGTATAAACTTAATCCAGATCTCCATTGGACGGCGGGTGGATATATTTGGCCCGTCGATCATACTGTTGATTTCTTTGGAGACGATATAACGAGAGCGCAGGGTAAATTGCACGCGCCAATCGGGAGGATGCCTTTGGCTGTGCTCAATAGCAATCGATCGGGAGTCCCCCCCGTCCGCGGCCCATTCAATATCTATCCTGGCGTGATCGGCGACGAGCTTGTCGAAAATCTTCGATCGAGAGCGGAGGATAGTGGGGCACTTCCACTCGCTGAAGCTGATATTTCTATACTTACCGACTGGAATGTTCCGAACCCTGAGATTGGGAAGGAACGAGTTTATTTCGTTTCAGGCGGGGAGCTTGAGAAGCTTGTGGTCAATGTTCTGATGGTTGTTTACGTTCCTTAGGATGGAGCACATTGAATTTCGTTAGGTATCCCCGCCTCGGTGTCGTCAGGTTTGTGCATCGTCATAATGTTAGGTTTTATAGGTGGACAGGGTACGATTTTGTAGCACAAAATAAAGAGACTTATGCGATCGTTTATGGCATTCGCTTGCCCGACTCTAAGTAGCATGGATTTCTTCAATTGAATTGAACAAGTGACAGTGGAACTTACCAATGCTCATTAGAAATCCATGAGACTCTCCCAGTTACCAAGTTCAAATGCAATAGGTAGGAAGTTGAACGGAGTTCTACATTTCGTGACGAGCCTTTTCATAAGCACCTTTGGCAATCCTTACACAACACTCGCATAAAAGATCGTAGTCATGTAATAACGCTAGCCATATGACCGACATGCAGTGAGGCTTGTCTGTGGGAGTGGGTAGGTAACAGCAGCCGAAGGCCTATCTCTCTGTCCTTTTTATTCTGGCAGCAGAGACGGAAAGAGAAATAGGATGGGGGTACCGGAGGGGACCTGGTTAACTTTTTGCAATATATTCTTCAACTACGTACCCAATCACTTGCAAAATAACCTCTAATTCAGAGAACATCTTTTGCAAAGTATTACTGTAATTAGATAGCACAAACTTATTTTGCAAACATTTTCTCTGATAGAAATGACTGATGATAATAAAAGTCTACAAAAGTTATCAAGGATTGAACTCTCAACCTCATACTATTACAATCACACATGTAAGATCAGAGCAATCAGACCATTACACCACAGGACCTTACAGTATAACCATCCACATGTATTGATGTCATAACCCAGTCACCTTATACAATCTAAGTACTGTACCATTTCATTCAATTCGTCGGTCACGCGTCACACCCAATTTTGGCTGACCCCAGAAATAATCTTTTCTCGATTTTTCCGATTTTCTGAGATTTTTCGAAAATCCAAAAAAGTCACGTGGGTGACAAATTGAATGAAATGGTACAGTACTATGGTTCCTCTTCAGCATCAACTTTTGGTTGACTGTTGGCCATGGGATTTCAGCAGACAATACAAGTTAAATTGGGCAAATATAAGTTATATAATACTCATGTTTATAGTCAATTATCTTGTTGAGAACTTCTTGTACAGACATGAGAATATAAGATGAAAAATCAACATATGTATAATAAAATATGAGATATCTTAAGGATGAGATGCTATAGGCCTCTGGTCTCACTTTAACATTCAAATGACAGTAAAATATATTGTAAATGACCCCAAGATCAGAAGAAACAATAAAGAATTGCCCAAATCAGAATATGCCCTTTCAGGCAGAATGATAGTCAACATATCTTAAGTATGCAATGCTGCAGGCCTCTAATCTATTTTCCCCCCACAAGTGGTCATATATTGAGTTGGGATAGTATTTTAATTTGTGGAAATTGGTGAAGAATTGGCTAAGATATCAAAAGGGCTCTGGAGGCCAGTGGAAGGGCATCTGGTATATCAGCCAATTCTCCACCAATTTCCATAAACCAAATACCATCTCAACTCAGTATATGACCACTTGTGGGAGAGAAATAGATTAGAGGCCTGCAGCATTGCATACATAAGATATGTTGACTATCATTTTGCCTGAAAGGGCATATTCTAATTTGGGCAATTCTTTATTGTTTCTTCTGATCTTGGGGTCATTTACAATATATTTTACTGTCATTTGAATATTCAAATGAGACCAGAGGCCTATAGCATCTCATCCTTAAGATATCTCATATTTTATTCTACATATGTTGATTTTTCATCTTATATTCTCATGTCTGTACAAGAAGTTCTTAACAAGATAATTGACTATAAACATGAGTATTATATAACTTATTTGCCCAATTTAACTTGTATTGTCTACTGAAATCCCATGGCCAACAGTCAACCAAAAGTTGATGCTGAGAAGGAACCATAGATTGTATAAGGTGACTGGGCTATGACATCAATACATGTGGATAATTATCCTGTAAGGTTCTGTGGTGTAATGGTCTGATTGCTCTGATCTTACATATGTGATTGTATGAGGTTGAGAGTTTAATCCTTGATAATTGTAAACTTTTATTATTTCTATTAGAGAAAATGTTTGCAAAATAAGTTTGTGCTATCTAATTACAGTAATACTTTGCAAAAGATGTTCTCTGAATTAGAGGTTATTTTGCAAGTGATTGGGTACATAGTTGAAGAATTTATTGCAAAGATTAACCAGGAGTATTGGGTACTGAGCTAGTCCCTGACATTGCACCGCGTTCTCAGAATTGAAATAATTAAGTTTGTCAACACGGAATGGGAATGTGTCAAGTGACAGTTGAGTCAAGTGAACTGGGGTTATGTTTAAATAGCCATAGTGACAAAACAGTGTATGATAGGGCAGCTGGTGCCTCTGTCCTACTCCATCATCCAGTGTTCTATATTGGTACGGCAGGGCTGTGACGGTGTTTGCACCTGCTACCTTATTTGACATTTCTCTTTATTCATGTTGACATATTGAGCCTGAGTGTACCAGATTAGTGTTATGCAGTGGGATTGGGGATTGTGCGGGGTACGCGGGCGGGTTATTTTTTATTTTTTTTCCCATTTATTCTCGTTTGTGGCGAACTATATGTGAGAGATTAAATATGTACGCTATCCTGTCCCATTGTTCCTCTTCTCCTGCTGAGCGTTTCCTTCGACAACTGCTTTTGAAGTGCTGATGGCACTGAAATAGGTGGTGCTGGATCCATGAATAAAATATGGGTGCTGTCGCTATGTGTTGTCCTCTTATCTTGCTGCCTGTCAGAATGTCGCAAGATAAAACAAATTGATCGACTGGTGAGAAGAGACCAGCGTAAAGCTAGGGTGTGTAAATACAGAGTGCACTATTATATACTTAGGCATTGGCACAGGTTCAGGTAACCCGTACGGGACACAGGTATGGGTTTGCACAGGAGCGGGTACAGGTCAACACCCAGCATACCCGCAACCTGCTCATAACCTGTAACAGTATTTCATCATCCATAAATCTAAACTACAGTAAACAGATCTTCAAGCACCGAAATAGACCAATGAATCAAATCGGCAATAGCCCTGATAAGCATGATGTCAGCCCCCAGAAATTTTCACAACACATCAGCACCCCCTCCAGCACCTCAGCACGACCATGGTGAAAAAGCGAGGGGACGGAGCATCAGAAAAATCAAGTGCCTCCTCTTTCGGATCACTCACATCAAAAGCTAGCACAACATTGAAGAATGTCAAATGAAAAGCTACCCAAATTCTCAGCCCCAAAAGGAAAAAGAAGCAGCGACACTTACCCCAAGAAGACAACGAAACATCAGCAGACCCCCCTTCCATCTCCAGATCAGATGTGTCTTCACAGCAAGATAGTGCGTCTGTTGTCGGTATATTGGACGATGAACCAGGTGCAGAGCCCAAGAACTCTGATGATGAGCTCAGTAGGCAAAATACATTTCCCATAGTAACCGTACTCACCATTTGCATAGAACGCTTGAGCAAAGATTGAAAATCACCCATTTATGCTTTCTATGAGCCATTGCCAGAGGTTGTCAATATCAAGGGCCAACAATGCCACGAGTTTAAGTGTGTGCTGCACGTGGATGCAACTACAAAAGCTGGCGTTATCTCGACACCAAGGACAAGTCTTCCACAGGAAACTTGATCAAACATGTGAAGTCTTGCTGGGGCGATGAGGCCTGGATGGCTGTCAATGATTGTAAGAATGCGGTGGAGGCCAGGGAAACTGTCACAAAGCCTATTGCAAGAACCGGATCAATCACAGCCATTTTCAAGCGAAACAGTAAAGGGAAGGTGACATACTCACACCGCATGCACACAAAGACAGAAACCAAGTATGTGTACCTCGACATCTATCCACAATGACCTAACATTGATGGCATATAGGGCTGAGATTGTTCATTGGATATCGGAAAGCTTGCGACCATTCAAGATTGTCGAAGACCATGGGTTCCAATGTTTGATGAAAACGGGACATCCAGAATACTACATACCCTCTGCCTCGACTGTTTCACGAGACTTCAAACTGGTTTTTGCCTGAACACGAGAGCAGATTGCCAAATTGCTACAGGTCAAGGCTTTAGTCATCGTGGATACCAAGCACTTGGCTAATGGACTTACAGGAATACGAGGGAGATATCAACTTTGCTACGGATGCCTGGACTTCCCCCAATCATTATGCCTACATTACCATAACAGCCCATTTCCAACACCAGGGGCAGCTGATGGCAATTGTTCTTGATGTCGTCGAACTGGCTCAGGTAACGCCCCAGAGTTTTCTTGTGTTCATCGATCCTCACATTCTGGCTAGCCACACACAGATTTAAACTTGGCTTTTGCATTTGCAGCGGTACTTCAGGACTTTGGCATCAATCACAAGGTATGATCGGTCACCTGCGACAACGCATCGAACAATGATATGATGGTGACAGAGCTCGACAATTTACTTACCATGTTTTCAACCACCAATCATATGCAGTGTTTTGCACACATCCTGAACCTGATCGCCAAGTTGTTACTCAAGCAATTCGATGTCAAACCAAAGGCAGGCAACACAGACAACCTTAACGATGATGATGCATCATTGTTAGCACTTGCCGAAGATATGGAGACCAAGGAACTCACTGCAGCACAGGAGAAGGACGATGGTGATGGCGAGGCTGAGGAGGATGATCAGGTTGATGATTGGGTGGATGAGGTGAAGGCATTAACACCAGAAGAACATGCAGATCTTGAGGAATCCATTCGGCCTGTTAAGCGAACACTCGTCAAGGTTGGTGAGGGGATTCCAATATTGCTTACCTTGTGCTGACAAGTTCATCCCAGCTTCGGAAACTCACCTTCAAGATCATGCATTCGATGACAATCTTGTTGCCAGCCTGGAAGGCGGCCCTCAAAGATCTGGAGCTAGCCTTGAAGATAATGCCTTGTGACATATCAACGCGATGGAACTCAACTTATGACATGCTATGCTTTGCTGTTGAGCATCGTCGAGCCATCGAAAGTGTGACATTGGACCATAAAAACAACTTGCGTCAGTTTGAGTTGGATGAGGATGAGTGGCTTATGGCGAATCAGTTGAAAAACACATTGAAGGTGTGTGACATACCTCATGATGTGTTGTTACCCTCTTTCAGATGCTGTGCTCCAGATCTTGAAGGATGCAACATTGTTTTTCTCACATGGAATGCCCAATCTCGCAATCGTGATACCTGCAATGGATCATATTGACACGGTCTTCACGAACGCAGCTCGCCCAACAAGTGATCTCAGTCCAGCTGTTCGAGCTGCAATTGGGATTGCGAGAAAACCCTGAACAGGTACTACTCCCTCACTGATGCCTCAGATGTATATCGGATTGCAATGGGTAAGGCTACCCCTCCCATTCTCCAGTGTATGTAATTCTGATTACTTTTTACTAGTTCTCCACCCTCGTCACAAGCTTGCTTATTTTGAAACCGCAGGATGGTCTGAGGAATGGATTGAGATGGCGAAGAGTCTCGTTCATGAACGGTTTGACGCAAAATATGCCTCCCATGTCACAGCTGAACATGGGGGTGAAGAACGGGAATCGGAAGAGAATCTGAGTGTCCAAAAATTGGTGCATTCCCGTTGTCAATTGTCATCAATCACAAGCTTCAACCATTTGAACTTAGAGTTCTCAAAACATATTCGATAATCTTCTCCTTCTTTCCCTGTTACCCCGGTCCACTTCCCTCATTGATGAATTGAACCTGTACCTCAGCACAGAACCTGAGCATGTGGCTGACTCTGTACAGTGGTGGTACAAGAAATGCAAGACCTACCCACAGCTGCACCGGATGGCACTCAACTACCTCACGATTCCAGGTGTGCATCTCACCACCATCAAGTGTTCATTTTTCCTAACTGAACTTTCACTTAGCCACCTCTGTCAATGTGGAGTGGCTATTCAGTCGCGGACATCTGTTCTTTCTCATACTCGCAGCCGTCTCTTGGTGACGTCAACTTGTTCACTTTTATGTCTCAGTTCTTGGAGTTGTTTAGGGTTAGTGAGAGATGAAGATGTCGAGGCAGTTGCAAAGTTGGACAATATTGATGCACAGATGGAATTGAACAAATTGGAGGCCATTTTACAAGCTAAATAGACTACTTCTGTGACCTGTCTTGTATAAATGTGTACACACCTGCATGGGAACCCTGACCCATCATGACCCGCGTAAACCCATGGGGATTTGACCCGTCAGGGCAGGTATCTGTGCGGGTGAGGGTATGGGTTGATGCTGGAATACCCATGGGATTACCCGTGCTGATGCCTATATATACTTGGGAATGACCGAGCTGAGACTTTTGATAAGATGAGATAACCTGATATGATGTATGCGCTGAGTCAGGACGGGCATGTCCTGACATTACCCCCCCTCTTTGTAGGGCGATATCATGTGTTGAAGTTGTCGATGATATCTTTTGCATGGGTCAAGTTTTCTTCATCCAAGCATTTGTTCTCTTCCATCAGGTAACCCCTCCATTTTATCAAATATTGGGATTTTCCTCGTTATATCCGTTTTTGCAAAATATCTTCAACTGCTTCCTTGAGTTCTCCTTCAACTATCTCTGGAGCTGGGAGTTCCCGTTGGTCTTGGTCATTGTGATGGTAGCATGTGAGCTTGGCAACATGGAACACAGGGTAGATTTTCCAATGCAGGGGTAAGCGGAGTTTATATGAGCATTCCCCAATCTTTTTTACGACCTTGAAAGGACCAAAATGTCGATGTTCAAGCTTTTTTGATGGTTGATTGGTCTTCAAGTTTTCCCCTTCAAGTAAGACTTCATCTCCTGGTTGGAAATCAGGAGCTTCACCATGTGTATGATCGAAAAAGATCTTCATGTCTCATGCCGCACGTTCCAACGCTGCTCCAGCTTCTTTTTTCAACTTGTCCATCCTTATCGCAAACTCATTTGCATTCTCTATTCTCGTCATTCCTTTTGGTTCAATGCCTTTGCATGGGTGGCAGCCATAGTTTAGGAAGAATGGAGTGTGTCGGGTGCTATTGTTGATTTTGTTGTTGTAGCTGAATTCGGCCAATGGTAAGTACTCTGCCCAATCGTCTTGGCAGAAATTAATGAAGATGCAGAGATACAGTTCGATCTCCTGGTTGAGCCACTCTGTTTGACTATCAGTTTGGGGGTGGTAGGCCATTGAGGGATTAGTGGTAATGCTGAGTAAGTTGTTAAGTGCTGTCATGAACTTGGAAATGAAGATACTTCCACAATCACTAATTACAGACTCTGGGAGTCCGAAATCCTTCCATACATGGTCACAGGAGAGTCGGGCAAGGCCCTCGGATGTCATATTCATGTAAGTCAGCACCACTCATATCATTTTCATTAGGCGGTCCACCACTACGAGAATTGCATCGTATCCCAGACTAAGCGGTAGTTCTGTGATAAGGTCAACAGATATTTGTTGCCACGGATACTCGGGAATAGGATTTGGATGTAAGCGGCCCTTTATGGCTGTGCGATTAGGTTTTGTTCATTGACAAGGGTCACAGTTGTCAACATAGTTTCGAACATCAATATAAATTCTTGGCCACCAGTAGGATCGTAGTATTAGTTCCGCTGTCTTGTAATGCCCTGGATGCCCACTGCTGTAAGTGTCATGGTGAAGGTGAATAATGTCACAGTGCAGGTGGTGGTTTGGCGGTATGTAAACACGATTTTGGAGCAGAATGACTCCTTCTTGTTCCCCTCATTCTTTTGGATGCAACATCCTCTGTCTCTGCACTACTTGCTCCACTGCTATTTCCTTTTGGACTCATTCCATCAGTTTATCATCCTCTCCCCTAACTTCAACTTCCACTCTCTGAATATGGTTTGGCTGAATTGATACAACATCCTCATTATCACTTTCTCCTTTCTCATAGTCAGGTCTCCACGATAGTGTATCTGCTTGCCTCATCATCCTTCCAGGTTTGTGGATCAATATGAAGTCGTAGTTGGCGAGTTCAAGAGACCATCTCGCCTGGCAGCGATTTAGCTTTTTGGCCGTCATAAATTACTCCAAATTTTTATGGTCAGAATGGATTTCAACAGGATGTTCTGCTCCTTGAAGGTGATGCTGCCACTCCTCCAATGCTCGCATAATTGCTAACATCTCTCAATCATGGATTTTATAATTTCTCTCAACCTCGTTTAGGGTTTTTGAAAGGAATGCGATTGGTTGCCATTTATCACCTTGTTTTTGCATTAACGTGGCTCCTGTGGCGAACCCTGAGCTGTCAGCCTCCACACGATAGGCATCGTGATTAGTTGGGAATGCTAAAATAGGTGCAGTTCTGATCGTAGTTTTGAGTTCTTCGAAAGGTAATTGTTCTTGGGTTCTCCATTGCCAAGGGACGTTGCCGGTCAACCGGTGAAGCCTGCACGCGATATTTGCAAACCGTTTAATGAAACGACAATAGTAGTTTGCGAAACCAAGAAATTGCTGCAGGTCTCGTTTGTCATGGGGGTTCGGCCATGTATGGATAGCTTCCACTTTTGCTGGATCCATCTCAACCTTCCCTTCTGACAAAATAACACCCAGATATTCAATTCGTGTCCTCTCCCACTCGCACTTCTTTGGCTTCAGGTACAGCCGATTCTTCCACAGCACTTCAAGTACTTCCTTTGTCACTACCTGATGCTCATCTATGTCCTTGGTGTGAATGAGAATGTCGTCCATATAGATGATGACAACTCCACGGGTTATTTGATCTCGGAAATGGTTATTCATCATTGTCTGAAAGGTCACTGGAGAATTTGTCAGACCAAAGAACATGACACATGGTTCAAAGAGTCCTCGGTTGGTAATAAATGCAGCTTTTCATTCATCCCCCTCTCATAGTCGGACATTGTTATATCCCCAACGAACATCAAGCTTGGTAAAATAGCGTGCCCCTTGTAACTTGTCGATGATCTCGGAGATTAATGGAAGTGGGCATCGGTTTTTGACGGTCATTGCATTCAGGCGACAATAGTCTTGGACGGGTCATAAGATTCCATCTTTCTTTTTGACAAAGAAGAATGGAGATGTGATGGGACTCTTGGATGGTCGGATCCGCCCTGTACATAAGTGCTCTTCAATAAATTCATCCAGCTGCCGCTGTTCATCCCACAATAGAGGGTATATATTGCTAGTAAAAGGCCCACTCCCTTCCTTTAACTCGATTGCATGATCCCATTCCTGACATGGGGGTAAGCTTTCAAACTCATCCTTCTCGAAAACCGGCCCAAAGTCTTTGATATAACAATCTGGAACTGAGTGGTTGGCTGCTTGTTTCGCTTTCTTCACTGCTTTCTCTGTGATTTGCTGCGAGACAGTGAACTTGGCACAAATGATATTAATATCAGGGATTACGAAGAGGCATTCACCATTGTCAAAGTCTATGGCTGGTTCTTCTTCCACTAATCCATCAACTTTCTTTATCCAGGGATTCTTCACTTCATCCACTCCCACAATATGTGTTTCTTCATCGTTCCAAACTTGGGGCCTACTACACTCCTGTGGGCAGCGAGTAAATAGAACCTTCCCAGTGACCCAGTCAACAACCAGGTTGTGTCGTTGCAACCATGCATACCCAAGAATAACATTGTTATGGCCTGTGTTTGTAACTGAAAATGTGATGGTTTCAACATGTTCATTGATGTTCATCCACAATGTGACAATATCCCAGATGGGACCACCATCATTTGGTGAGCTGTCAACATTGTAGACAGTGATTGGCTTGGGTAATGGCTCCAGGTTTAGATTCTGTGACTTAGCGAAGCTTTCATCAAGATAGCAGCCTGTGACACCACAATCGAGAAGACTTTTTTCTGAAAATGGTTTCCTTGTGTCGGTTGTTTGAAAAGTGGTTGGGAGTTCCACCAAGTTCCGTTGCCCAACCCGGGAGATACAGTGTCATGAAACCTGAAGATCGTTCAGTGTATAGACCACAGCCATTGGGGAGGCTGCAAGTAATGCGTGTAAAAGAGACTCGGTGACTTCATTTTGTCGTTTCATATTCATCCACTTTTGTAACCATCAGGAAAATCACTTTGTGCCCCAGCAAACCCTGAGATGCTCTAGGGTGTCCTGGGCCATCCTAGGCCATCCCAGGGCACACAGGGCTTCAGGGCACACAGGGACAAGTCAAGTGTTTTTTCCTGCAAATAACTTTTACAGGCCGCCACAGGGTGCCCTGGGGCTTCTCTCATAGCAGCCTCAATATGTGCTAGAGTGCTCTAAAAGGAGCTTGGGGGCTCTGATTTCACTTTAAAAAAACAATAAAATGATAAAAAAACCAAATCTATTTGTGGTATCTATACAACAAGTATGAATTTAATTCCTGCTGTTTGGGGATCCTTGTTGTCGTAACACCCCACCCACCCTGCAAGCAGTGGCTCACAGTAGTGGTGGCAGGTGCTGGGTGCCAGGTTCTCTTCACTATCCCCTCATCCTCCCCCTCTTATTGTTGTGCCCCTTCACTCTCTCCTGCTTCCCATAGTTAAGATTTGTATCTAGAAAATGGTTAGTAAAATAAAAATAAAATGAGAAAAGAAAAAGAAAAACATACCAGTGGCCCAAGAGACATCAACGATGTCTCTTGGGCCTTTTTTTTTCTTTCGCCCCCTCATCTCCCATGGTCTTGTGGTCTTGTCATCATCCCCATTCATTAGTCAACCCCCCTTCCTGTCATCATCATCCACCATTCTCATCATCCCCCCATCCTTGTTCTCGTCTAGGGCATGGCACAGGTAACCCCCGGGTAAACCCTGCCAGACCCGCACCCACACCCCTGAACACCATATCTGTATGGTTAAGGGTGTGGGTCCCCCCACGGGTTTTGTGGGTTACCCACAATGTTTGCGGGTGAGTGGCCATCAGCGGGTGAGATGAGCCACCCATTCACATTTGACATGACAGGGGGGGTGTTGGTAGCTGGTAGCAGATGAGACGAGCCCCCTGCTCACATTTGACACAGCAGGGGGATGTTGGTAGCTGGTAGTAGACAAGATGGGCCCCCAGCTCACATTTGACTTGAACGGGGGGCGTTGGTAGCTGGTAGTAGACGAGACAAGCCCCCCACTCGTATTTGACGCAATGGGGGGGTGTTGGTAGCTGGTAGTAGACAAGACAGGCCCCCTGCTCACATTTGACATGAACAGGGGGCTTTGGTAGCTGGTAGTAGATGAGACAAGCCCCCCACTCGCATTTGATGCGACAGGGGGGTGTTGGTAGCCAGTAGGGATCAAGACAAACCCCAACTTGTGTTTGCGAGCGAGAGGGGGTGGTGGTTGTGATGTGGCAGTCGTCCTGAGTGAAATGAACCAAGAATCACTCCCAACTCGCGTTTGCGAGCAAGAGGGGGTGGTGGTAGTCGTTGTTGCCTAGAGCGAAATGGCTGATGCCAGATCAGGCTGTTGGGGTGATGTGCAACGTCCCACCCCACCTGCAGAAACCAGAAACCAAGAGAAACCCCTCAGTCTTGCTCTTGAGATGAGGGAGGGGGTGGTGCCATAGATACTGAGAAAACCCCCCTCTGTCTCGCTCTTGGTGCGAGGGAGGGGGGTGATACCATACTACAACAAGAGAGACCCCCTCTGTCTTGTGTTGGGAGCAAGGGAGTGGATTGTTGTCTTTAGGCTGTTGTTGTTGTTGTTTAGGCCAGGGCATCCTTGTTGTCCCCTCCTCACTGTAGTTAAGATCTGTACCTAAAAACCTATTAGTGAGAAAGAAAAAGAAAAAGAAAAGAAAAATGTACCGGTGGCCCAAGAGACATCAACAACATCTCTTGGGCATTTTTTCATTCAATTTACCTTCTTACCCTCATCTCCTCCATTGTCTGAGTCACTCTGCCTGGTCTGGTAGTGCCAAAATGTAAAAAAGTGAATTAGTTTAAACAAAGAACATTAAAAGAAAACTTATCTTCGACATGTGCTTGCATGAGTTATCTTCTGAACAAAACCAGTAAGAATTTTGAAATAAGCCTGAGAAACCTGCTAGAACTGTGAGAGGCAAGGGGGATTTGTTGAGGGTGGTGGTAAGCAGTGTATGAGGAAACTTAGTAGATTGAAAGCAACAGTCACGAGTCTAAGAACTTATGAAGTTCATGAAGTTCAACCATGTGAAAGCCACTCACTCAATGAGACACAATCCCATGCCAGCAAACTGGGGCCTATTCTCGACCCACTGTCATTTGTAGCTACTATTTATTAGATGAATATAATTCAGTTGTTTGGCTACCACTTGTGCATACATCTAAAAGGATCAAGGAGACAATAGGCCTGTAATGCATCATTCTTACACAATTCAAGGTTTCATGTCAGCACATGGGTATTACAAGAATATTCATATCTCAGTGAGTTTTCACTTGTTTCTCATCATCTTGGATTGCTTTCTAATCTATTCTTATGTAGTTTGAAGGGCCCTATGAGACGATAGGCTTGCGATGCATCGTTCTTACGCAACTCATGGTTTTCTGTCAGAACATGGGTATTGCAAGAATACTCATATCTCAGTGAGTTTCCACTTGTTTCTCATTATATTGGATTGCTTTCTAGTCTATTCTTATGTAGTTTAAAGGGCCCTATAAGACAACAGGCCCGTGATGTGTCGTTCTTACACAATTCAAGGTTTTCTGTCAGAACATGGGTATTGCAAGAATATTCATATCTCAGTGAGTTTCCACGTGTTTCTCATCATCTTGGATTTGTTTCTAATCTATTCTTATATCATTTGAAGGGCCCAATAAGACAACAGGCCCGCGATGCGTTGTTCCTATGTAATTTAAGTGTTTCTGTCAGCACATGGTATTACAAGGATATTCATATCTTGGTAAGTTCTCACTTGTTTCTCATCATCTTGGATTTCTTTCTAATCTATTCTTATGTGGTTTGAAGGGCCCTATAAGATGATAGACCCGCAATGCATCACGCTTACGCAATTCATGGTTTTCTGTCACCACATGGGTATTGCAAAAATATTCATATCTCAGTGAGTTTCCATTTGTTTCTAATCTATTCTTATGTCGTTTGAAGGGCCCAATAAGACGATAGGCCTGCGATGCATTGTTCTTATGCAATTCAAGCTTTTATGTCTGCATATGCAGGTGGTTCAGATTATTGGCATAATTTTTGATATATAATCATGCAATAATTGCCCTACTTTGACTGCTACTAATAATACAAATCATTGAAAATAATAGATTAATATCTTATGGTAGTTCCCCATGTAAGTCAGGTTACCATAGAGTGTCTCAGAGCATCCCAGGGCAACCCAGAGCATCTGAGTCAAGCACAGTGTGCCAAAAAAGCCTGGGAACATGAGGTTACCCTGGGAAGACCTCGAGGCCAAAGTGATTTTCGTGATGACATCTGTAAGGCCCCTCCCCATGCCTTTCTTAACTTTCAGAGGAACCATTCAGCCTTTCTGAATGACCTATTCTGCTCATTCACCTTCTCTTTGTTCACCCCTTTCAAACCATTGACACTCATTTCTCTCTCCTCATCGTCCATTCCTGTAGGACTGTCCATCACATTATCTGTCATCATCCTTTCATCCAGTGCATTATCCCCAAGGATTGAAGGGCCACATGTCTTCACTTTTGCTTCCGCCAATAGGTTATCCTCATCCTCAACTTCTTCTATTGTAACTGATGGGATTCGTTTGGGTGCATTTGAAGGTGGTTGTAAATCTTCGTGTACTGATTCTGACATTGACGTACAAATATAAGGGGATGGTGGAGAGGATGCACCCTCTACTCTCCACCCATAGCAAAACCCAACTTGCATTTCAGATCTTCTCATTCTCCTTCCTTCATCTCGGCTATCATAGAGCGCACCACTTGATGTTTGCCTATGGGGAAATTGCGTGCCAGGTGTCCAGATTGGTGACAATTGTAGCATGTGAACTGTCCAAATGATCCTCCTTGTGCTCAGTCAACGTCCATGGGGATGCCTGCTCCTGGGAACACTCCACTTGTAGGTACAGGGCCCGGTGCTGAGGCAGAAGGTGTTCCTGTATTTGGCTGAGAGGTCATACCTCCTGGGGCAGTGGGTTGGACACTCCCTGCCTGACACATCTCACCCCCTGGTCGACTTCCCTGCCAGTTTGCCATGCCTTCTCAACTTCCACTAAAACCTCCACGTCCTTGGCCAAAGCCTCTGAACACCCTCCCACGACCAAAAGCACCGCCCTGCATATTTGGATGATGTTCCTTAAGGTTGGCACGTAACTCTCGCCACTGTCAGTCCTTCTGTATTGCAGTCATCTTCCACTCTTGGTAAGTCTTCGGGAGTTCGACTTGTCAATAAACATCTTCTGTGAGCCATGTATTCAATCCCCTCTTTAACTCGCAGATGAGAGCTTCATCATTAAATTCAGCATCTTCACAGTAAACATCAAATGTTTCGAAAAATTCTTTGGCTGTCTTATTCTCTCGGCGCATCTCCCGTAATGCGATCTGAGCATTGTCCTTCCAATTGGCACTGTCAAACTGCTCCCTCAACTCATCTTTGAATTCCTTCCAGTCATTCCAATGCTTCTCCTTCCTCTCCAACTTCTTCATCAGGTTTTGCACCCACAGCTGAGCTCGGCCCTCCTTCATGTATGACAGGGCAAAGAAGACACGCACTCGGAGCTCCGCAAAGTAGGTTGGCTCAGCCTTGAATGCAAGCCAAATTTGAGTTAGGAATTGATCAAACTTCTTGGGGTCTCCATCATATGAGTCTGGTTTAGCAATCTTGAGTTGGGTGGAGGCCTCCCTCGTGCTAGGTGCTCGCTAATCAACTAGCTTCAAGAGTATCTCACTCTGGACCTGACTCATTTGTTCAAAGCCCCCGAACAACCTCATAAAGGTGTCCTGATTGGAAGGGGGTTGACTTGGGCTTGCCATCAGTGCTTTCCCCACAGCCGCATCAAGAATAGGGTCTTCAGGCGCCATCTGAGCCAAAAGCGGAATGTCTCAGGTGTGTAGAAGTCACAGTAAACTCCGAGATGTTCAGCCGTGCGAAATATGACAAGAAGGGATTTGCATAGAAGCTTTATGCTAATGTCAGAATGTCGCAAGATAAAACAAATTGATCGACTGGTGAGAAGAGACCAGCATAAAGCTAGGGTGTGTAAATACATAGCACACTATTATATACTTGGGGATGACTGAGCTGAGACTTTTGATAAGATGAGATAACCTGATATGACATATGCGCCGAGTCAGGACGGGCATGTCCTGACACTGCCCTTCCATTTCTGTCCTCTTCTCTCAGTTCTGGTAGGTCTCCATAAGTGTTGTAAAAATGTCCCGTTTCAGCGACGTATTTGAATAGTGCACGTAATGTTTTTGGCAACGTGAAGAGTTTCGTGATGTCGATGTTCCTGCCTCCCATAGTCAGGTTATTAAAAGTTGAGATACAAGAAAGGGTATAGAACTGTGACTGCTATGACATTATTGATGACTAAAGAGTAGTAGGATTAAAAACTGTGTAAAGGAGGTGGGGGTTTGGGGGGCAAGCCCTCCAACAAGCTGAAGCCATGCCAGAGGCATGGTTTCATAAGCTCGTGTCGATAGATCGAATGTAAGCCATGCTTACATAAAGCCATCTAACACCTCGTAATTTTAAGCAACTTCCAGCATGGCTCCGGCGGCTCTGGGCGGCTTTGAGCTGTGAGCCGATTTATCGGCACAGCTCACCCAAAATCGCAGCTCGGCTCAAAGGCTCACGACTCCGAGCGGTGCCGTTTGCACACTAGACATGCGGCTGGGAGTTTCCGACCCAGCGACAGGTTTCCTCGTGTCC
>QFEU01000614.1:0-33413 GCA_003316345.1 Tricholoma terreum | reverse complement strand
GCACACCACTCGTGGGGAAAGACGTAGGCGACGTCACTGAGTTCATGATTGATGTCGCATATCGTAGATGAGGCCGTCAAGCCAAATGGATGAAATCAGTGGCAAGATCTGATTTGGATGGAAGTTGACCATCAGCCACTGGTCCAATACCTGTTGGAGCACCATTGGGGCCGGGATGTCTGAAGTCCGACCTTTTTCTCTTCCAAAGTTCCACCAAGCACAGATAAGGGACCGGACCGAGCAGATCGACTATCATCGGCACGTTAGTGTGTGTCTCCGTGATGATCTTCCGCATGTGCTGACATTGTTGAGTGACTTTTGAACTGCTGTGCGGTATAACTTGAAAAATAGACTTATATCGAGAAATCTCTCGTGTCCCAGTGCAATTTCTCCACATTGTCTTGTGCATTCTCGACCACACTAGGGTTGCGGCATATACGACGAAAAGATGTGGAGACATGGCTGAACACCTTGTTTGCTCTCGGCTGAATCGACCCAAAGTCCAGACGGTGGAAAGGAAGTCATCGTATGCCCATTGTCCTTCACAGACAGTGACAGTTCACTTTGCAAACCAAATAAATGGTTCGTTTCAGCCTCATGCAGAGCTTGAGTACTACGCTGATGAACCGGAATAGTGCTCACAGATACCCTGCTGTTCTGTGAGCACGAAACCTGATGCTCTGACCCTAGGTTGCATGCATGTGTCATAAAAAGGGAGCAGAGCTGCATACGCGAAGGCAACCGGCACAGATCCAAAGTCTGCAGTGCGCCAGGCCATCGATGCCAATACCGGCGGGGGCGCGGCGACCTGAAATGATGGATCCGTCCTCAACGTCCACCATATCCTCAGGCTCTGGTTGGGAACTGCGATTTCGCATCCTCATCCTTCATACTGACCCACAACTTCTCACTGGTATGAAATAGAGGGGCATGAGATAGCACATCTCATTTATACATTCCGCCATGTTTGAACTCTGACGCGGGAACCCACGACTATGATTGAAACAATGTGGTGTGTGGAGACGAGTTAGACATGGGTCCTGCAGGTGTTTCCTGATCATGATATGTAGTAAGTGCTACGAAGCAAAGTAAAGTGTGGGAAATTCTGGGAAGTACACCACGACTAGGTTAGTCACCACTGACTCACCAGTTGTCGCCACTTTGTGTAACTATACTACTTGCTACTACTACTACTTGCCGCATATCAACATTCACCAGATCCGCGTTCTCAAAAGCGTTTCGAGAATCTGTGATCGTGGCTATGGGCATGGCAGATCGTGCTGCGGCGAAACCGTCGAAGAGACCTCATCCCACGCAAGCAATACCGTCAGTACCCAATGAATCTAAATATGTGCTGATTTGACGTTGGGTATGTGATGTAGCGGCCCGCCGAAGTATATCAAGCCTCGCATCCCCATACTTCAGAATCAAGAGAGGTTTGTTTTTCCATATCTACATTCATCATGATATGAAACCAAGATATGTGGGTCCTTGCTAGCGCTGTTTCTATGCAACCTAGGCATAAGGGAAAACACTGGCTTACGCCATGGAAGTGGTTAGGTCGAAACCAGGAGTAGGAACTGCAGTTGTATATAGCTTGTGACATGTATCTTCCACACGAACCTTGTTGTGCTTCATGTTATCGTCTTGGACATGATTTCACTTCTTGCTGCATAGCTGTTATCCTTTCCTTTGAAGGTTTCCCTTACCAACTCTATCTAATTATTGACATGTTTTTTTAAATTTACATCGTCGCGTACAACAATGATACTCTCTAATCCTCCGTGCCGCTCCTACCGAAAGGAGACTTTAGAATCGTCTGCTGCACGGACACACGATACCAGTGAGACCATCCACGAGTTCGGTCTATTGATTCATTGATCCCTTCGAAGGTGGCCATGGCATCACCTTCCTTGGTCTCCCTGATTGTTAAAATGCATTGTAGAACGAGCACACCTAGGAGACCCACGAAGGATCCAACGATACCACGTGTTACGGTATTCGAAAACGTGAAGCAGATGCTCAAAAATGCGATAAGGAAGGAGAGGACACTAAAAATACTTGTCAAGCACGACTACGGACAGATGTACTAGGGCTGTGCTTACGACCACATCAGCAAAACATAAGGCAGACTATACACGATAGCGAGTCTTTCGGTGCCGATGCTGAAATGGAAGATCTTCCGAACGTTGATGAGTGCTACGCAGTACGACAGATCAAGCACACATACTACTTGGCTGGCGTCTCTGATATTTTTTGTCCGGTGCTGGCGAATCAGTACCAATGCAGTAATAACGCTGCCGAGACTCGACATAATTGAGATATAGCTTGCAATCTGAGCCGTGGACCGGGTGCTCGTCACATTGTCCACGCTTTGAATCGCCAAGAAAGCTACGTTTGCGTTCAAAAGAACCGTATCCTGGGCGCACGGCTTAGTCAATCTAATTTCACGGCATAACGTTTTAAACCGACAATGATGACGAACTCTTGCCATTCTGTATTAAGCTTGCGAATGAACTCTTCCCAAAGATTGATTTTGGCGATATAGTCAACCCATATTCGATCCAACGCTTGCAAATGGACGTCTGGAGCCGAAAATAAGAGCAGCGACAATAAATGCATCAATCTTGACCGAGGCTTGCGGTTTTTGCCATAAACTGATTGATGAAGGTTCAGGCGGGCACCGGGCTGGCCATGGAAGTTGAGGAACTGATTGTTAACTAATTTGGCATAATGTAAGAAAGGTATGTGATGAGATGACTGGGAAATGTAGTACCTAGAATGGTCATCAGCCGGCCTGTTCCCCATGACTATCAACAAAACACCAGTGTTTGATTGCCAAGGTCACTCACCCACAACCCACACAGTGTGGCCATGCCTCGGACTGGTCATAGCTATTTTACAGCATGAGTGAGCCGCAGTGAACAGGGTCAATGCTGCTTACGCCGAATACTGTTAATCAGGTTCAAGAAGTTGTTCAGTTGATCTGTATCGTAACTAGCAGTCGATGAATTGGACGTCAAGGTTGCTAAGCATGGAGCTGGTCAGGTCTAGAAATGTTCACTTGTTGGCACATAAATTTACCTCCGATTGAATGTTGTAAAATCTCTCTGACTTCTTCCAAGATATCATCAGAAAGCATACGATTATTGGGAAACAGTTCCCAGTGCTTCCTGAAGATCAGATAAATAATATATTCCACCTAGTGTGGAAAGTTGAGTATGTGCTCATAGAAAATGACCTAATATCACAAACCAGTTCCGAGTCAGTCACACCAGTATTGAGCTTCGATCTCATACCCTGGACAAAGGGAAAGTCAAACAGAGAACACACCGTGGAGCGTTATGTCGACGATCTCACCCAAGTGCGAAAGCGACACGATCGGGATCTTGCAAATAGACCGAGCGTCAAACTCGTCCAACCAGAACAAAGATCGGGATGAGTGGTCGACGAAATAATAGCCGCATTTGGTATTGCCATCATCAGATTGCGTTAAGTCCAGCACAAGTTCGATGTCGAGTACATGACCTGAGTTGATGTTACTACTTTGTATGAAATCAGTTATTCGAGAGAACAGGACTTCAGACGCGTAATTGATGTCGGCCAGATTAACAGGATCGACAATCCAGGCATCAGTGAAAATGTTCTGAACATGGATAGTGTAGACATTATACTAGATACTATTGTGCGGCGAATCACCTTTTCTTTGTGAAAAAAATATGGTGCGCCCGATGGATGAATAATGGATGTCCAATCTGACAGCTCGTCATTACTGGTCCATTTCATAGATTAGAAGATGCGTAAAGGTCTGTTCACTGCGAAGACTTACAATTTGAAATCCCTTGTTGCGGGCGGCACCAGACATTGCGTCTCATCGTTAGGCCTGCGTGGTTCAGCGGAAACTTAGCAGTGCAGATAGGAAACAAAGCTATCAAAGATTATAGTGCGTACATGACTATATTCCGTTCGTATCTCTTGAAAGCTGATGCCGAGATTGGTTCGATCAATGGCTTGGCGTATGGAGGGAAAGTGGGTTGATTCCGGATTGTCGGCATTGGAAGATCCGATCCTATTGCATATGGAATCCTGTCGGTAAGGCTTTCATGCGAGAGTGAAGTTCGTTCAGGGTTGGTTGAATGTATTTGTGAGCGGTCCCCAGGAGGCGCTGAAGGTTCTGGATTGAAATCATTTTCACCAGAAATACCAAGTGCACATCCCCCTGCAAAGGAATGATCGGTTGTTGCGGTGGCACCGAAAAAGTGGAATCATCCTGACCCGAGGGGGACGTCCTGATATCCGCCAGTTTGTACACAGGCTCGGCGCTTGCGCAGATAGCCCCGCGGTCGTTGCAGATAGACTGAACATCGGCATCACTTGGAGGCCATGGTTTTGAACAGTCTCGCTGATCGAGTTGTTTTCTTTTCAACAATGACCATAGGGAGGTAAAGAAATGCAAGATTCGGGTCCAGATCCTTGACGCTGGGTTTCTTGTGAGAAGATACCGCACAATGCGTGAGAACCAGAGAAAGTGACGTGGTTTAGAAATTTGCATGTACAGATATATTACTGCAGTAATGCAGACGTCGTACCAGTGATTGAAAACAACTGTACCATGATCGTACTGTCACGCAGTCACACCTTATTTCATTTTATGCATAACAAACATAGTATGAGCCACATGCTTAACAAGTTAAGGGTTTACAACGGATCACGAGCCAATAATGCTCGATCGAATGGTAGTCCCGTCCGAGGACAAGCCTGCGAATCTCAGCATAGAACAAACGTACTGATTTACCTTTTCTCCTTTGCCGAATTCCTAACGTCGCGAGGCAAGCATGTTGACATTTTCCACCCCATCGGCACTCCGTCTTCCTAGGTTCATGGTGCCCAACTCATCCACAAGGTCTCTCTCCGTTGTATTACCGCTCTTCGAGTTCCACGCCGTACCAGTTCCAAGTCCGTCACCAGCAGAAACAGAGACAGGGGAAGCAGTCTTCCACTTACTCTGCGCAAAGCCCGCCTGGTCCAGGAGCGCCTTGTACATCATGTTGTTGAATCCGACACATTGCAATCCTACACAAGCGACTTTGAGTGCCCCGGCCGCGTAAAGTTGCGATACTTCATAGATATTCTGCGGAGAGGTGTTTCTTCTCCCGGCGATGGTCTCCTTGACGATGGCTTGAGCGGTCTGTTATTTGATTAATCAGGAGGAATAAAAGAGATATGATAGCGGACGAGAAGACTGGGCGAACGAACTTCTGTTGAGAGTTCGGCCCATTCCTTCGTTGTGAGGTCATCCAGCATGAAGGCCTTGTACACGCCAGCATAATACCATATCCCATCTTTGTTGAAGAAACATTCTGAAGTCCAAAAGAGGGTTAGTACGAATACTCTCTGGAATAAAAAGCCTGCAGACCAGTGGGTTTATTCATACGATTGATGACGTCGACAGTGTTCCAGCGATGGGCTGCAGCTACGCGAGGATTTGTACTGCATTTGAAAATGGGCGCGTAAAAATAACCGTGTTCTTCGCGTTCTGGGCACCAGAGTGTCGTGGGACCGTAGAATAGACGATAGTTTGCCAGCCTGAACGGTGTCGTATACGATTTACCTCGTATATGCGGACGGACATTGTCACTTACGAGGTTCTAAGGGACTATATGCGTGACATATGCGTGAATGAAATCAGGGAAAGAACGATTGCAGTATTTCAGACATTACCCCAGAAAGGCTGGCAAGGAACTCTGGCAAGGTGAGGGTGGCAGGAATGCTGAGAGGGCTGAGAGTATCGTCGGGAACCTCTTCTGGCAAGGGAAGCGCTGCGAGGATGGAATTTCTAGCTTTGACCATGTCCATTGGTTCGCCCGACCTAAATGCGCTGCGCATGATCTTGGTAGAAAATGATCAGAAAGAACGCAGATTGGGATAGCGATAGCGTCATACATAGCCAGAGGACTCGTCAGTTATGGGCGAGACTGAGGGATCTAGAAGTCTTGGAGAGGCGGAACGATGAGACGCCTGAAAAAATGTCGAGGAGGATGGGGCCATTTTGAGCGCCGGCCGTTGTATGGTGACATCAAAAGGATGAGAGTGAAGCCCAGCTCTCAGTTGTTCGAGATGATCCTGGGCAAAGTGATAATGAGTGATGGTTTGGAAAGATAGAATCACCCACCTTCAAGTAGTTTTCGTCATACTGAGGAGGTGGATCAGAAGGTTTGGTAGCTCCTGGCACTTTGACTTTCATCGTCTTCATCTCATCTCGTAGGTCTTTGATAATTCCCTGCAAACTTGCTATTTCTTCCTTCAACTTCTCTATCTCGGACAGCTCAGAGCCGGAGATCGCCTGGCAAGGGGGTGGGGAGGAACATGTCGGTCCTTGTTCCATACTTTCGATGATGGCCAATTTCTGACGAAGAGATTCATACGCGTCTGAGAGCCGTTTTACAGTCGCGTCTCTGGCGTTCATCAATTCGGATACGCGCATTCGCTGGACTTCAACTTCGATGGCCATTTCTACAACATTGAATGGGTCCTGAGGCCTTGTTCAAGTATTATGAACGTATATAACCTAATGTAAACACGTACGGCTCTCTTCAGAAGTTCGATTTCTCTCTTGGCTTGTGCAAGTTCATCAACATGCGGGCTTGGATTAGACATCATCACGTAGCGCTGGTCGTCCGGAAGTCCGTGGCCACGGCCAGCCATGGCTATTGAGGATTTGACAGCCAGTAACAATAGCTCGACGATGAAGATGACTCTCAAATGTAACAATGATAAACAGTGGTACTAACCACAATTCTATCATTCTGAACACTTGATGTCCGTCCTTCGGCAGACTTGTCTTGTGCGAAGATTAACTTATAACATCTACAATCGCACCCTCTCTCGAAATCTGGCCACCACTCTCCCAAAACCTCCACCCCTTACATCCGAGCCCGAAATCGAAACATTTTCAGCGACATCGAAACCGCGACCATACGCTGCCAAGCATCCACCGACCAGAGAACTTCCTCGCCTACAGGTGTCAAGCTCTTGTGTCACTGTTGCCACGAGATATATTGACTCTTTCCTAGAGAAGATGGCCAATGGTTTTGGTTGCCGCGGCTCTTGGTATCTCTGGATGGGCCGTGTTCATGGTCATCGTTACAAACCAGGAGAAGATCTCGAGCTCGGTCGTTAAGCAGATTATGCGGTCAGTGAGGGAGGATGCCCAACTAAAGGAGATGTTGGGGGAGGCAATCAGGCCGCAACCAGAGTGGTGGTTAAATGGCGATCCAAAGATACATGGTCGAGTGAGCAATCTAATTTCCATTATCTCTGCGGGATGACCTAACGAGATATTGCAGATCAGTCAACTTCAAGGCAACGTTGATGTCAGTTTCAGGATCAGAGGGTCGAAAGGTGGGTTTGTTTCCCTCGATAGGTTCTGAACCGCCGCCATAGAATCACTTGTAGGCTCTGGTACGCTGTATTTCACAAGTATACGGAAAGAAAAAGGTGTTCCTTTCACGATACGTATGTCCCGTATCCTCACCAATTATTACTTGCCCTCAATTATTTTTCAGTCCGCTTCAAGATCATCTGCGACAATGGGACGGTTGTATATCTTGATACCGCTCCCACTTGAGTGATATGCGTCCGATTGGTAGATTTCTACCTGCGTCGGCCATCCTTTCAGTGATGTTTGTTGGTTGTTATGTGGTCTGAGCAATGAACAGGATTGTCGACAATGATGTGTTTGACGCTTCAGGTGGTCGGGCCATCCTTGGGGTCCTGGGTTGTTTCTGGAGCTGAAGGTCGGAATACGGGTCCATGTAAGAGAAGTTCAGCGTATGGCCAACGACAACTACATACGCCGGTACAATTTTTACTTCGACGTCTGATAACTATATTTAAGATAAAGTTGGTGATGTGTTTCTACCCACCTTTCTGCCCTTTTATGTGGATAGAAGCGTACAGCCGAAAATCTTGGTCAACTGCGAAGGACAATCGACCTGTTTTGTACGAAGATGAAATTCAGCGACGGCAATGGGCACTCTCCTTTTCGCAAAAGAGGGTGTCTTGCAATATCTGAATGATTATGATGAGACTCTTATTGGATACGCCCTTGAATCTTGATATTCTACTCTCTAAAAATCACATAGATATTGTGAAAGGCTTTGGACATAAAAAAGAACACAAGCGCGCAGGACGTCGCAATCGTACGCATACAGTGATAAATGAATGGCATAGAAATGTAAATTAAAATAAGCGATGTGTTCATGAGGGTTGCAAGCATCGCAATGCGTTTACGAATCGATAGCCCATATAGGGACCCAAGTACCATGGTAGAAGCTCAACGCAATGAGTCGCACACTGCGCCAGTCAATATTCCGGGCCTAAAAGATAAAAGTTATATGATCATGAGCGAAACAAGGGTACAAGGAAGATTAATTTACCACATTGGGGTGACGCTTTAGGATCTCGATAGCGCGTGCGCACATTTCTTTTGCGAACATATCGCGTGTGAGCGGTTTGCCGTTCTCATCATGCACTGGAATTCTTTCGATACGAATAGGGATATCGGGCCACTGTTGAGTCATTGCATGCCCGGATCAGGGGACCAGACACAGGAGTAAAAAGGCATAAACATACATCAATGGCATACTGCATCCTTCTCCATCCATGCCCCTCCATCACAGGATCGTATGCACCATCGATCTGTGCACGCGATGTTACGACCGAGCGCACAGATGGACCCATCTCGCCTTGCACGGTGAATGAGATGCTCGGCATGGGCGGGGTCCCGCAGTATTCAGGGCGCCGTGGGAGGAAGTAGCAGGAGATATACGGTGAAGGGGGCCGACCGTTGAGGACAGCTTGGGGGGAGACGTGTGCGCGCCGTTCCAGTAGGTGAACGGCACCTGGCATGAGCGTAGCGGGATCAGTCTGCCCATGTGCGTGAGCATTTCCGGTACCGCTGACGTGGTGTTGAGAGCCCTGTAATTGGCACGTTGGGCGAAACTTTTAAAGGAGTATCGCGTAGGATAGACATACCCTGTGACCTTGACTGCGCTGGGGATGATCGTAGGTGGGATTAAGCATGAGCTGCTGAGGGTTTATATAACTAGTGTTGTATTGAGACATCGGGGAGACGCTGAGGTACGTGTATGGTGTTGGGCAACATCCCGCAAAGCCGCCGAGTTTTTAAGGATCGTGCAAAGATGGGCGACGGTCCATGCGCCCAAAGCGGGGAGTGGTGGGACAAAGCGGGGCGGTTGAGATGTATCCCAACTTGGAAGTTTGACTGCACCATTGTAAGATGGCCCAACAGTCAAAGCGTGTTCAAGGAGTGTGGCTACGAAATCCCATCCGGGTTACATTGTCACAGGCCACAGGGACAATGAAAAGCAGGCCATGAAATCAAATAACAGGAGGGTGGCATAAGCACATTTGACAAGGCATGGTGGCCGGCCCTAATGACTTTGGGAACAAACCTGAGCAAACAAGATCTGGTCAAGCTCATCTCCAGTTTTCTTCTTCACAGTCCCTCTTCGAAGCATTAACTTGCTTCTTCCTTCCCGCACCCCGAGCCTCGTATCCGTATACCCTTCGGTCCTCGTAGATCTCCACAATGGCATCCCAAATATCACAGCAGTATGCATGTGAGTTCTTTTCAACCTTTTTGCGCAAAACACGTGGTATGGTTGCGGAAGGATGTTGGGGCGATTGTGACAAAGTACAGATGTTAGGTTCGCGATGCAGCGAACAGGAGACTCGATCTTCACATTTTCTATTCACGTCTTGTCCTATGTCACTGATCTCGGTGTTTAGTCCGTGCACAAAAGTCACTTGGCCTCGTCAGCGGCACTCCAGACTACGCTCCAGTGCCTGGCTTCCTTGCGCCAGATATCCCAGCTCGTACATATCATTATAGTGATGATGGTCGACTTTACGCCTATGCTTTGCCTACTGTGTGAGTCGCGTGCCTCGTTTATCCCTCGTGTTTAGCCATGTGCCGAATTTGATCGTATCTCTTCTTTCTTCGGCCTGATCACAAAACTAATATTATACATCAGGGTGCGGATATTCCAGGCGGAGGGTGCTCAGCTTCTCCAACAACTCGATATTCCCAATGTCGTCGAGCTCCGCTTTTCTCCTCGCGGCACTTATATTTCGACATGGGAACGACCTGGTATGTGCAGAAAGCATAATCTGCTGCATTCATAGCCTCAACATCTCCTCAGTGAAACTCGAAGACGGGACACAACATAAAAACCTTCGTGTCTTCTCTTCGTCCACTGGTGAAGAGCTCATTTCGTTCAGTCAAAAGGCACAGGAAGGCTGGGATCTGCAATACACGATCTCCGAGTCTCATGCCATCCGGCTCGTTGCGTCTGAGATCCAGGTGTACCGTCCCGCCGAGTGGGCTAAGGGGATCGTAGATAAGCTGAAGGTGGAAGGTGCGACGGGCGTCACGTTGAGTCCAGGACTCAATCCCTCTGTCGCTGTGTTTGTTGCTGAGAAAAAGGTGTGTAATACATACCTTATGCTGACTGTTGTTTAAACCCCACTTTCTTTCAGGGTGCTCCGGCTAGTGTCAGGATATACGGACTCTCAACACTCGGTGGAACCCCGACTTGCCAAAAGTCATTCTACAAGGCTGACCGTGCCCAGATGAAGTGGAACACGCTCGGAACCCAGGTCTTGGTCCTCACCCAGACTGAAGTCGATAACTCTAACAAAAGTTATTATGGAGAGACTGGCATGTACCTCCTCAGCGCTGCTGGCAACTTTGACTGTAGGATCACATTGGACAAGGAGGGTCCCATCCACGATTTCTGCTGGAGTCCAAATTCGAAAGAGTTCGGAGTGGTATATGGATGTATGTATCTAGTTACTCCCTCCCTTATTAATGTTTATGTCTCGCATCATAGATATGCCCGCTAAAACTATGATCTTCGACCAACGTGTGCGGACTCTGCATGACTTCGGTTCTGCACCGGTCAACACCATCCTTTTCAACCCGCAAGGACGCCTCGTTCTCCTAGCTGGTTTCGGTAACCTCGCTGGCAAGATCGATGTATTCGATCGGCGCATCCTCCAAAAGGTCTGCACCATCGATGCGCCCAACACGTCGTACTGTGAGTGGTCGCCCGACGGGCGCTTCCTCATGACTGCGACGCTATCCCCGCGGCTACGTGTCGACAACGGTATAAAGGTGTGGCACTGTTCTGGGCCGCTCGTGCATATCCAAGCATGCGAGGAGCTCTACCACGTCTCGTGGCGACCTACGCCCGTCGATTCTGTTGCTTCGTTCGGGCAATTCCTGCCCCCTGCGCCTGCCCCGAACGAGAGTGTGAAAAACTCTGAGGGAGGGCAAAAGGCCACCCCATCTAAACCAGCGGGCGCATACCGTCCACCAGGGGCACGAGGTTTGGCGACGCCAGCTATATTTAAGAGGGAAGATGAGGGTGGCGCACCGCGGCTGCCGACTAACGGGACGTCGACGCCACCCAGGGTATACAACAGGAGTCCGGTGCCGCCCGGTGCTGCGCCGAATGGGAACGGCGTAAACGGACATCATCACCAACATAACGGGAACGGTGGTGGTGCGAGGCGCCAGGTCCCTGGTGCTTCACAGAACCAGGCGCCTGCTGGGGGAGCGGATGCTGACCGGAAGAATACGAGGAAGAGGAAGGGGAAGAAAGAGAGTGCCGGCGAAAAGGGTGTAATTGTGGTTGAACTTGGCAAGGAGAATTCACAGGACGGCAAAGAGGCCGCACAGGAGCCTCCGCAGCAGACGGTGCAGGCGGCGAACGGTAGCAACCCGCAGCTGGTGCCAGAGGAGGTTCTCTCACCTCTCAGTCCGGGGGCGGATGGTTCACTCGACCCTGCCGCTAAGAAGGCCCGGAATTTGAATAAGAAGGTTTGTGGTTGTGTCTATTGCTTTCGTATGACACGTGCTCATATTTTTCGAATAGCTCAAGGCCATCGAGGAGCTCAAGGAGAAGGCGAAGCGGGGTGAGCGGCTCGAGGCGACACAACTTAAGAAGATGGAAGGCGAGGCGGATATACGCAAGGAGCTTGGGGCATTAGGTATTACATCTTTTTAAGAGGCATATCCATGTTGGTTATGGGATGTCTGCGGCTGGGTTAAATTCACAGATGCACATATGTAACGTCCTTCCTGTCCTTTTATAATTACAAGCTTATCCCCTTTCGGCTTTGCTTGTGTGTATGCTCTGCTTGTGGTGTTGTTGTATGGTACTTACTACTCGCGTATACATCGGATTAGACGTGGAAATATGATATGTTATTCGTTAACCTGAAAGAAAATCATGTTTTTCCAATTCCACAGCACAATCGCGCACCATATATAATGTTGTACGTGCAAGCTAGTTCAAAAAGTTGTTGCGCTTTCGAGGTTCCAGAGATGATTGGTAAAAAAAAAACACCCGTGGTCTGCCGTAGAACTTCGATATGACTCGTGTAGGGATTGGGCTATCCGCTGGTTCTATCCCCGATCACTGTCGCAGAGAGCTGTTTCCGGTCTCGGAGGTAGAGTATCCGTTGGACGAGACAGCACAGCTTCGTTGCACAGGCAATAGATCCTGCTGTGAGTAGAGAACAGTTAAACGAGATTGTCGCCGGCCAGTGCGGAGGGACACCTCGTGCCAAGGGACTAGAAGCGACATCAAAACGAATGCTCGGAATCTCTTTCGCAGAAGCCTATCATATCAGTCATTGCCGGTACCGGTTCGGACGTTGGGAGTAGTCCAGTGGAGCGACCACGGGGGCGTACTAGCGCCATGACAAACCAGTAGATATGCTGTGCCATAAACAAACCTTTCCCCTGGCGTCTAACATGGCACTCAGTTGATTCAGTTGATTAACATCAGTTGTTATGAAAGCTTCAAGACGGCTTCTGACTCTGTATCTTCCAGCAGTTCTTTGTTCTGACCATCCATGTGCACTCCCACTAGTACCAACCACACTCAGATGAAGCCTAGTCCGAATGGTAACAAAACGAAGATGACTCTACCGAACAAAGGGTCCAAGATAGTCATTCGATATTACCGCCATACGGAGGACGACCATGCTCTTCAGGAAATTTTTGTGTCAGGTACCCTCCATGGCTGTAAGTGACGATGACTCGATTGCCTCTCCTAGAGCCTAAGTACATTGCCCTGACACAGCGGGTGCGCCATACGCTGAAGGAATGGCGCAATTGTCGAGACGTGTCATCGTCGCGTGCTGTTTATTTGCAGTTGGGTTTTGCATGATGATATATGACGTGATGCCGCTGAAGGGGATGGGTCGTCCATCTTCATGGTGCGGATGGTTCATTATCACCACATCCGTACTGTCGATGGGCCATTGCTGGCACTTCTGGCACTCGTTCCGGCTTCTGTTCAAAAAGTTTATCCCGGATGGCCTGAAGGATTTGCAAGATGCCATCCAGGTATATAGACTACGGCCATCACTGGATGGCATTGGCTTCGAGCCAAGTGGTCCCAGTGGATTTTGGATAGCCGACGAGGGGGGGGAGGTTGTCGGTTTTGTCGGGCTCAGTCAGTGTATCATTCCATCGGGTGATCTGGTTTTCTAATTTGTTGAAATTAGAACACAGCTCCGACGACCCAAAAGTTGGCGAAATGAGTCGCTTAGTAGTGTCACCTGCGCATAGGCGCCGTGGGATTGGTGCGATGCTGATTGATACTGCCGTTGCCCATGCCGAAGCGAACGGACTGGAGATAGTGGAGCTGACGACCAGCGAGCTAAATAGAGCTGCACTGGCGGTATATGAGAAGAAGGGGTGGAGAGAGGAGAGAAGGGTGAGATACGGGACAACCTTGGTGCGAGTTCTTCGAAAGAAAGTTGGGTAGCAGCGGGACCTGGCAATTGCAGTCTGAATAGCCCTCTAGAATCATATGCTACAGTTTGATATTATATTAATGCTTCGACGGCTGATTGATGTAGAAAGAACGTACATACAACCTTGATGGCTTCGTAGAAATCTGGGCAATACGACGCCATCGCAGGTCGCGTCCAGTTGAGCAACGTCCTGGTAACGACTCAGCAGCGGGAAGCACGGAGTCGAAGCACCAGACAAGAACTCGGCATTTATCTCGTTCTCATCTCCGTTTATTAAGCAGCTTGTGAATAACGGGAATATTTGAAAAACTCTGTGTAGTTGGTGACGACATAGCGTCGGAGAGATCACGCTCGGTCAGTGAAGCTTGTATCCCGGCGCGGTGACAAAGAACAGACTGTTCATAGACAGAGGAAGGAGCGTCGGTCGGATCACCGAAGACCTCGCACCCGAATCTAGCGCCCGCTTCAAGAGAGCGAGGGTCCATATTAGTAGGCGACAACAATACCAGGTGCGTCGCCGATGTCTATTGTCTCGCTATCGACCTCACTGGGAGCATTGCCATAATGATCATTGGACTCGTCCTCTTCCCTTCATCGTCGTCCACATACTTGTCTTCGTTACCGGCGAACAGTTGCCGAAAGGTGCCAACGAGCGGAGATGATTCTCTCCCTTGGTATGGGGCTGGGAGATTCGTCTGTGCGGCACCAGCGGGAGTGTGATTGGCGTAGGTGGGCTTCAGGTGGGCTGGCAACACTTAGAAACAGGTTTGGAAAGGAGCTTTGTGCGACGCTCACGTTTTGCTAGTGATGCCTCATTACATATCATGGAGACGATCACAATCCAACAAGATTGTTTTGGTGCGAGGGAGGGCGAGAGTAGAGTGAAAGCCGTCAGCGTTAGACCATCCCTCATTTTCTCGTACGTGACTTTGAGGTGGATGGGGTACTTGTAACGGCTACATGAGAATAGCACATGGGTCTGCTACGCCTGAAAAATCAAGCATCTCTCACCGTAACGTCGCGAGGCCCTATGAGCCGGGCTACACGTAGAGCGTTTGCCTTTGAGCATGTTGGCTGTTATACACGAGGAACCTGTTGGTTGACGGCCATGATGGGTGCACAATGCAAGGAGGGAAGCGTCAAGAATCATAACAAAGGAAATTGTAGCATGTCGTACAGATATAAAATGTTGGAGCTGTCAGCAAAGGCCACACCCGAAATAGAAGGGGATTTTCAGATTCCGTGAAAGTCGAAATCGATCATCAACAAGACCTACCACTCGCCTAGATCCTAACGTCGAACCAAATCGGCTAGCCCAGCTTACTCTCTAAATATCCTCGACAAGAACTGAGACAAGCTCTGTTTTCCTATCCGGAATGCCTTTCTTTTCTGATGCCCAAGGAGCGAATGTGTACGGGGGTCAGTTCTACGACATCGGGGGGGATCAGATCAACTATTATGCGAACTACTGTGAGTGTTGGCTCATATTGGTACTAACCTTGTTGTGACCACTCCAACCCAGCGTCTGTTTTTGCCATGTTGGAACAACACGCGGCCATTGGCGCTGCTTATAACTCTAGGGACCGTGAGTTGGAGCATGCATCCATTTGTCAAGAGGGCACTCGGGAGGATGTCTTAAGAAAGATATCAGCATGGTCTAGGGCGACTACCGGCTATCCGGTGTGCTGGCTTGAAGGACCTGCTGGCTCGGGAAAGTCGACAATCGCACACACCATCGCCAAGCAGTGTGATGACGACAATCGGCTTGCCTTCAGTTTTTTCTTCGAAAGGGGCAAGAAAGATCGCAGCGATACGACCAAATTTGTCCCAACGTTTGCATATCAGCTCGCTCAGGCCTTTGATGCAATACGACCATCGTTATGGCGTACTCTCACAGATCATCCATCCACTCCTCATCTGCGTCTACACGATCAGGTCGAAAAGCTCATCATCCATACCATCCCAAGACCCATCCAGCCAATGGTCGTTGTTATCGATGGTCTGGATGAGAGTAGCGACAACGATCTTTTATGTGACCTCATTCGGCTGCTTGTTGACACCACAAATCACATCCCCTTTCGATTCCTCTTTACTAGTCGGCCTGAGCGTCATATTCGGCAAATATTCGAATCTGCGTCAGCCAGAGGCAAAGTTCATTTCCTCTCGCTTCGGGACTTTGGTGCTCGCAGCGATGTTCTCAAGTACTTGCAATTACACCTCTCCAAAATACGTGATCAAAATGATCACATCATGCGAGACGTGCCACGTCCTTGGCCGTCGCAGTCGGCACTCGACGTGCTTATCCACCAATCCGACGGTTTATTCATCTACGCGTCAACGCTTGTCAAGTTCGTGGCTGGCAGGACTGGATTGCCCCAGGAAAGGCTCCAGGAGGCCATGACAACGCATAGGGGTGTTGATCCACTCTATTGCGGCTCGTGAGTTTGAATACTTTGACCGAGTGATTGGCACCATTGTATTCCTTCGACATCCTATTACCATCAGTAAACTGGGGCAGCTCCTGCAGCTACAATCCAGCCATATTCGCCTGGCACTCGATGGATGTCAGTCTATTGTGGTAGTTCCTGCTGGTGATCACAAGACAGTTAACCCATATCACACATCATTAAGAGATTTTCTCACTGATCATAACCGGGCTGGGGCTCACTTTCTTGATCCCCAGGTGTACCATGTCTCTATCTTGGTTGCCTGTTTGCAGTTGATCAGCATGAATGAGGACTATGATGGTGGTAACCATTTATTCTATGCCTGCCAAAACTGGTGTTATCACCTTTCATCAGCACTCTCACATCATGCAACAATTAGTTCCATAAATGCCAGTTCTGATGTGGTTATACTAATAAAGGGGATGGAGCAGCAGTGGTTGAAAACCTGGGTGTATGGATTGGAATCTTTTTCTGGTGTGGAGACTGCCTGTGGAGACTGTGAATCAGTTATTGCCAAAATGATGGTAAGCATTTATACAACTTGTGGAGTATTTGCTAATATGTGGCAAACAAAGGAAATTCCTGATCAGTGGATAAATGTTATAGCAAGTTTCAAGAAGATAATGAATGTGTTACAGGTAAATAAGCATGGATTGATACAGAAGATTTGTTGATTGTGTTGTGATGCTTAGAAGGTATGTGTAGTCCTGTCCATCAGATGAACATTGGCTGATAATATAACATTTCCCATTTACACTAGCTGGTGTGTGACTAGCATGTGATGATTGGTTATCCTGTAGCTCACAAATGTTGCCTGTTATCAGAGGGTGTGTCATTAAAAAGGATTGTTGAAAGATTCACTACTAATTTAGGAATAATGAATGGTTCCCTTCGAAATATAGGTGTGTTTCATACACATGACAAAGAAAAACAATTGTTAACAAATGTCTGGCATTGGTTGTCAGAATGTAAGTGGCACTGTGTGACATATGCAGAGCCTCTGACCAATGGTTATGTGGCATCTGCCTGTCTTTAGAAAGTAAGGGCCTCTGTTTGATATGTGTAGATCATCTGGCTGATGGTTCTTTGGCATCTGCCTACCTTTAGGATGCAAGTGACTCTGCTTGACATGTACAGAACCTCTGGTTGATGGTGTTGTGGCATCTGCCTGTCTTCAGGGAGTGAGTGATTCTGTTTGACATGTGCAGAACCTCTGGCTGATGGTTTTGTGGCATCTGCCTGTCTTTAGTGGGTAAATGATTCTGTTTGACATGTGCAGGACCTCTGGCTGATGGTTTTGTGGCATCTGCCTGTCTTTAGTATGTAAGTGATTCTGTTTGACATGTGTAGGACCTCTGGCTGATGGTTTTGTGGCATCTGCCTGTCTTTAGTATGTAAGTGATTCTGTTTGACATGTGCAGAATCTCTGGCTGATGGTTTTGTGGCATCTGCCTGCCTTTAGTGGGTAAGTGATTCTGTTTAACATGTGCAGAACCTCTGGCTGATGGTTTTGTGGTGTCTGCCTGTATTTAGCATGTTAGTGGTTCTGTTTGACATGTGTAGAACCTCTGGCTGATGGTTTTGTGGCATCTGCCTGTCTTTAGAATGCAAGTGATTCTGTTTGACATGTGCAGAACCTCTGGATGATGGTTTTGTGGCATCTCCCTGTCTTTAGCATGTAAGTGGTTCTGTTTGACATGTGCAGAACCTCTGGCTGATGGTTTTGTGGCATCTGCCTGTCTTTAGGGGGTAAGTGATTCTGTTTGACATGCACAAAAGCTCTGGCTGATGGTTTTGTGTCATCCACCTGTCTTTAGCAAGTAAGTGATGCTGTTTGACATGTGCAGAACCTCTGGCTGATGGTTTTGTGGTGTCTGTCTGTCTTTAGTATGTAAGTGATTTTGTTTGACATGTGCAGAACCTCTGGCTGATGGTTTTGTGGCATCTGCCTGTCTTCAGTATGTAAGTGATTCTGTTTGACATGTGCAGAATCTCTGGCTGATGGTTTTGTGGCATCTGCCTGTCTTTAGCAAGTAAGTGATTCTGTTTGATGTGTGTAGAACCTCTGGCTGATGGTTTGTGGCATCTGCCTGTCTTTAGCATGTAAGTGATTCTGTTTGACATGTGCAGAACCTCTGGCTGATGGTGTTGTGGCATTTGCCCATCTTTAGCAAGTAAGTGATTCTGTTTGACATGTGCAGAACCTCTGGCTGATGGTTTTGTGGCATCTGTCTGTCTTTAGGGAGTAAGTGATTCTGTTTGACATGTGCAGAACCTCTGGCTGATGGTTTTGTGGCATCTGCCTGTCTTTAGGAAGTAAGTGGTTCTGTTTGACATGTGCAGAACCTCTGGCTGATGGTTTTGTGGCATCTGCCTGTCTTTAGTATGTAAGTGATTCTGTTTGACATGTGCAGGACCTCTGGCTGATGGTTTTGTGGCATCTGCCTGTCTTTAGCAAGTAGGTGATTTTGTTTGACATGTGCAGAACCTTTGGCTGATGGTTTTGTGGCATCTGCCTGTCTTTAGTATGTAAGTGATTCTGTTTGACATGTGCAGAACCTGTGGCTGATGGTTTTGTGGCATTTCCCTGTCTTTAGTGGGTAAGTGATTCTGTTTGACATGCACAGAAGCTCTGGCTGATGGTTTTGTGGCATCTGCCTGTCTTTAGCATGTAAGTGGTTCTGTTTGACATGTGCAGAACCTCTGGCTGATGGTTTTGTGGCATCTGCCTGTCTTTAGCATGTAAGTGGTTCTGTTTGACATGTGCAGAACCTTTGGCTGATGGTTTTGTGGCATCTGCCTGTCTTTAGAATGTAAGTGATTCTGTTTGACATGTCCAGAACCTCTTGATGATGGTTTTGTGGCATCTGCCTGTCTTCAGGAAGTAAATGATTCTGTTTGACATGTGCAGAACCTCTGGCTGATGGTGTTGTGGCATCTGCCTGTCTTCAGGGAGTGAGTGATTCTGTTTGACATGTGCAGAACCTCTGGCTGATGGTGTTGTGGCATCTGCCTGTCTTCAGGGAGTGAGTGATTCTGTTTGACATGCACAAAAGCTCTGGCTGATTGTTTTGTGGCATCTGCCTGTCTTCAGGAAGTAAATGATTCTGTTTGACATGTGCAGAACCTCTGGCTGATGGTTTTGTAACATCTGCCTGTCTTTAGATTGTATGTGATTCTGTTTGATTGGCATGTGCAGAATCTGCGGCTGATGGTTCTGTGGTTGCTGTGTACCCCTAGATTGTAAGTACTTATTTTGGACATTTGTACAATTTATCATCTTAATGTTGTGATATTTAACTTCTTTAGAAGGTGTGTGCTATATTTCACTAGTTCATATCTAATGATATAATTTACCACTCTTACAACAGAATGTAAGTACTAGTAATCAAGTATCCCAATCTCATTGTTGATTATATTTTCAGTGGGCAAGTCTTTTATTTCACTTGTACATTTCAAGCTTTTCTTACATTTTATGTCTTCAATTCCATAGAAAGTGAGCACCTCTTTTAAATTTCTTCATTTATCTTTGGGATATTGCTTAGTATTTTTCTTTTCATACAGAATGTATGAGATGTTGGTTTATTATATTTATCTATATATCAATTGATATATTTCTTTCTTCAAAATAGTTGGTATGTTCTTTCTCTGCCTTGTAACATTTATTTTAACTTCTTGTTAGGTTGTATGTGACTCTCCAATCTGCACATTGGGACTGATATTAATTTTCTTTATAGGATGTGGGTCTGATATTTTGAACAAGTCAGAAACTTTACTAATAATCTGCACTTGGCTTGTTTCTAGCATGTATGTTATATTTCAAATCTAGACTAATACTGGAAATATTTATCATCTATTTCTAGTATCTTGGTGATATTTCTTCATCTGTTTTGTTGCCATTTCTGATTTTGTGTCTTGGTTGCAAAAATCATTAGACCATTTGTAATATTAGATGCTTTTGGGATACTTGTTTCATATTCACTTTGTTTGGGGGATATGACACCTTATTCAGATTGCTTAAGATTTTAATACCCAACTTAAAAAAACACTTACTGAAGGAACACCTTTATGACTGTGAGCTATGGCTGTATTTTTATTTTGATATTTTTGCTGCAATAGTCTTTGGAGCTTACTATCTTGGTTGTCAATAGTTAACTATTGCATTCTTGTAACATAATAAGATAGAGGTCATCAGGATCCAGTACCCCTTATATAAGCAACATTGACAATAACAATTCCTCCTCAACACAATAATTTTAAACTATTGTGAGTGCTGGGAGGGGTGCTTTAGGTGTCCAAGAGGCTATGTCTGAAGTCAGAATTGTCTGGATTCCATGTAGTAATGAAAATAAAGTCCCACTTTAATTATCTCTCAAAAGCCTTCTTTTGTCAATTCCAATGTTTTGGCAGGTTTTTGGGAATGTGAGACCCCAGATTTGGCTGTTTACTAAGGAAGCTAAACAGGGGTTACTGATGATATACATCAGGAATTTGGTGAGATTTTGACATAACTTTATAATGTAAAGAAAGAAGAACAATGACAATATTTTCTCCAATTCTTGTGATCCACTTGATAAGGGAAGATAAACATAGGGTTGGTTGTAGTCATTTCCTGTTACTCTCATAAATTGCCAGCTTGTAAATGCCACAAGCAATATAAGTGTAGATGGCAGTGCTTCAGCTTACCATGCCATTATAATGCTATAAAGGTAGATTATGCTAGGAAAGGTTGCTGAAGTTCTCAAGACAGATAATTGAGTTTTTCCATTTTTCTGATCACAACCCCTGAAGTTATTATTGAGGTCATGAACTCTGCAAGATATCTAAGATGTACATGCCTTCTCGTTGTCTGTGAAACGGCCAGACAAACAAGCTTGACATTCATGGTTTGTGATACATGGTGGATCAGGATTATATTTAGTGCAAAGTTCATCATCAGCATCAGCATTGATGTCCTGGTGATCGCCTGATCACAACATCAGATAGAGAGTTTTTGCACCCCACACCATCCTTTTCAGGGTGACAGTCAGCCCAACTAGGCAATGGCATGGGTAATCCTGCAGGTATTGGGACCACCTCCTGTACCCCAACCTGTGCAGGAAGCTCTCCTGCACATATGGGATTTAATCCGATGGGACATACAAGTACACAGCAGGTATGGGTATATACTAGGGTACCCTGTCAATACATCGTGTACTACCAACTATGAGCGAGGTGGCTGTGTTCTCAAATGCCGAGGCATCATGTGCAGCCCCCATCAAACCATGGGAGTAGTCTGCAATATGCAGTGTTGAAGGAACATTTCCAACCTAGACTTATGGTTAAACTTGAGTGTGTGAGTAATAGCGAACATAGCATCTAACCTGCAGATTAAAGCCATAGTTACATTTCTGGGTATAATATGCATCACTGTCCATGCCTGGACAAGCATACAGGACATTGATGGTGCCATCATACATTATCCAGCCATCTCTCCAAAGTCCCCTAAAGCCCATATTCATATCTATCCACTCTTTTTCTGCTTCTTTCTCTTCAGCTGTCAGGGGACGCACAAATATGTCAATGTAATGATTCAATTGCTGTCAAGCAATGATCCGTCCAAAGCTCAACTGATCCTTCTGAGCATCCGGCTTCCTGAGCAACATCTGCAAGTGATGCTCCATTCCCAAACTGGCCCATACAATAGAGGGCAACTGCTAGCTGGTAATTGACAGCAGTCTGAGTAGGCAATGGCACAGGTAATCCTGTGGGTATCGGGACCACCTCCTGTACCCCAACCCATGTGGGAAGCTCTCCTGCACATACAGGATTTAATCTGACAGGACATACGGGTATGCAGCGGATATGGGTATATACCAGGGTACCCTGTCAATACATTGTGTACTACCAAATACAAGTGTACAATAGTCTAACCAACTGACTCTAACATTCTTTCAAAATGTCACCCAGCTTATTTAATTCTACTTGTGCATCAACTTCATCCAATCTAGCAACTGCCTCAACATCCTCATCCCTAACCAGTCCCAATTTGCTCCAAGAACCAAGGCACAGAAGGGCACGTGTTGAGGAAACAGACAGTTGGCTACGGGTGTGAGATAGGATAAGCTGTCCATGGCTGAACAGGTGCTTGACATCGACAGAGGTTGCTGAGCAAAAATAAGTGATCAATTATATTATATAGCATAATGAGAAGAACTGCATACCTGGAATTGTGAGATAGTTGAGTGCCATGCGGTATAGTTGAGTTGTTAGAACTTGAACATAAATATGAACGAAGTATACAGCTTACTGGGGATTTTGATTGTGAGGCACCACCTTCTACATTTCCAGCCTGAGTGCTCTCTTCTTCAAGTTCAGTTGTTGACAGCATCGCTGTCAGGGCAATGCTAATCACTACTTCACCCATGGGTTACTAGGTGCGAAGCAGGCTCCCACAAGAATACTAACGACAGGAAAAGGAAAGAATCAATGTTGACTTAGGCGTCACACTAGATGAGCGTGAATCCTGAGAGAACTTGAATGAGGACTCTGCAGGTTAATATTGCAATATATATACTACTATACATGTGGCTACGGTGTGTCATACATGTGTACTACATGTGGTACTGTGCCTACAACCATGATGTCATACATGCGCTACCCATGCTGCCAATACTACCATGCCGATACCATGTGTAACTACTATAGATAATAAAAGTATAACCAAGTCCAAACAAAGATTAGATCAATCTGATAAGATAAAGTCAATATATAATTTCAAAAAAGTCTTCTCCTGACATTACCCCCCCTTTAGACTTTGAGTCCTTGCAAATTTCCTAATCTTCTTCATTCTCGCTTGCTTCTTCATTCAAGGCCTAACTCAAAGTTGGCATGGTTGGTGGATGGTAAAAGCATATCGGAATACCATCACCTAGTTCAATGTCTGACTCTGTGTGCCACTGAGCCCTTTCACTGTTTCGTAGTTGTAGGTCAATGAACATTTTTAAAGTCACTGTAATCATGGTGAAAAGAGCAAAAAGAATAAAAGTGAGCATATTCATCTGTTGAAAAGGATAGTGATGGTTCTGATGAGGATTTCTTTTAAACTCCGCCTTCAACATCCAATTGTGATCGTGTTCCATCGGGGTGCAGACGGGTGTGTTTGGTGAAATTCTTTGATCGCCTCATTCACATTAGTCACATTTTCTACTGGTTTCCAAGTATTGTTCTCTTCGGCATACCCTTTCCACTTTACTAGGTATTGGAACTTTCCTCGGTACAGTCTTGAATCAAGGATCTGCTCTACTTCATATTCAAGCTCTCCATCAATTTCTACTGGCAGTGGTTCTGGTGCTTTCTGCTGAGGGATTTTGGAGGGTTTGAAAGGACAGATGCATGAAATGTTTACCACTGGACGGATCTTGATTATTCTTGGTAATTTCAATCTCACTGCATTCTGGGAAATCACTTCAGTAATTAAATAGGGACTGATCCATTTCTCTGCCAACTTCTTTGATGGTTGTTTGAGATTCAGATCCATTGTCTCCAGCCACACTTTCTGTCCAATCTCATACATGGGCACTTCTCTGTGTGTCTGATCCATGTATCTCTTCATCTCATCTCATGCCTTCATCAATGCAGCCTGCGCTTCTTCATGTACTCCTTTCATTCAACTAGCGAAATCATCTACTGCCTCATTCTTCAACTGCCTCCTTGGTTCTACTCCCATTCGTGGGTTATAACTAGGGTGTAGCATGGGTATGAGTAAACCCGTGGTAAATGGCCCACAGGTTTGACGTGTACAGGTACAGTTGCCGAAATACCGGACCTATGACATACCATACCCGTTTTGGCAGTGTCATGGGTATCCACGGTTATTTGAGTCACCGGCTGCGGACGATGCCGGACATTGATCATCACGAGAAACGACTCCGAGTCGGAACGAAATCATCGGCTGTGAAGTATTTTTACTTTCTTTTTTCACAACTAACAGTTCTTTCAGGTCTCACTAAGTTGCTTGGGCCCCAGGTAGGTTGTTCTTTTGTTTTCCTTTATTCATCTAACTTAATTTTCATTGTTCACAGGTTTTAACTTGTTCACAACAATGTGACTACCACCACCACGACGATGACGATGGCTACCACCACCACCACAGCACCCTGAACTGCCGCTGCGAGCCACTGCTCGCGGGGTGGAAACAGGGAGCAATGAGATGGGATAGGAGGACAAGGACGACCCACGGGCTCCAACAACGTGTAGGTACACATCCTTTTGGGGCATACAGACAGCACACGGGGATGGGACGGGATGGGGTACGAAGATGAGATACAGGCCCAAATGACATGTATCTACGCGTCATTTGGGCCGCAGGTATTTTTTCTACAAAGCGGGCCCAAATGATGTTTATCGTCATTTGAGCCCCAGGTAAGTTTTTCTTTCTTTGTTCATATCTACTTTTTATTCAACTAACTTTATTCTCACTATTTACAGGTTTCAACTACAACGATGCGAGGGAAAAAGGGATGAGAGCGACGACAAACATAGGATGGGGACAGGGATGCGAGGGACGAAGGTACGAGAACAATGATGATGATGGCGACGAACCACCACCTCCACCACAGCACCCCGAACCACCACCGCAAGCCAGTGCTCACAGGGTGGAAACGGAAAGTGACAAGGGAAGATCTGGCTACCAGCAACAACAAGGGGGACGACACGCCCACGGCCACCACCACCGAATGAACAAACAAACGGCAGAAGGCGATCGCGGGGACAGGATACAAGGACGAGGCATGGCCCAAATGATGCGTAGATATGCATCGTTCAGGCCACAGGTATTTTCTTTTTCGTTCCTTTATTGTTTTTTTCATTAAACTTACTTTTATTTGCATTGTTTACAGGTTACCCACCCCCACTCACACCCCACCCCTGGATGAACCTCACCTGCCACTACTGCTGGACGATCGCAGGGCAAATCGAACGGCACTGGGACGGGGACGAGGACCGCCCCAATGCTGTGGAAAAGGACAGGAAGACGACACCAAGGGACCATACGGCCATTACCACCACCGAACGAACGAACGCTGGGAAGACGAACATGGGTGGAAGCGGGGAGCAATGGGGATGGCGAATGGTGAGGGGAAATGAGCCAGGGCAAACAACCAGGGGGCATGCAGGGACGAGAGACAGGGATGCAGCACACCAACACCACCACAGCAAACCAGATCACGCTATGAGCCACGCAGACAACGAGGACTATGGCAATGCAAGGAGGACGGCAAGGGGATGACAACCACCACCATCACACAGCACCCCCAACCACACCTGTGAGCAACTGCTCGTGGGGTGGAAACGGGGAGCAATGGGGAGGGGACAGCAAGCCACAAGGATTCGGACAGGGTGGAAAGGGACCTCAACAACAAACGAAGCAGGGAAATGGATGAAGACACCAGGGACGATGGGGAGCGGGCCCCTCCCTCGCGTTTTTCGTGAGGGAGGTTTTTATCATTAATTAGTTTTGTCCCCTGTTAATTAGTTTAATGAAAAGTTTTAATATTTGTGTTGTCCCCTCATGTGAATGCAAGCATTCTTTGAATAAAAAGCCTTATTGTATGTTGCTTAGGTATGTATACAGGGTGTAATTCAGTTAGTTGAGGGTTATACAACACAATATACTATGTTTAACAATGTAGAACATTAAATAGAAGGCAAAAAAGAGTCAAAACCATGGTGTATATTTGTGGTGTTGCACCTGCGGTGTTTCACAACAGACCATGGGTAAAACCTGTCACCGCGGTCGCGGTGTTAGAACAGGTACAGTGTACACAGGTATGGGTGCGGTGTGTGAAATTTTACCTGTGGTGTGACCCGTGATGAACCCTAGTTATAACCATAATTTGCATAAAACGGTGATGCCTGTATTGCCGAGTGCACTTTATTATTATAAGCAAATTCTCCCAATGCAATCCACTCTGGCCAATTGTGCTGATGATGTGATGTAAAAATCCTCAAGTACTGCTCAATGTCTTGGTTAACATGCTCCGTCTGGCCATCGGTCTGCAGGTGAAATGCCATAGACAACTTTGTTTCAATCCCCAATAATCCATTTAACTCCTTCATCAATCCTGCTGCAAACTGCGGTCCTCAATCCAAAATAATAGAATCTGGCAATCCATGATACCTCCACACATTATCTCGATATAACTTAGCTAACCCCAATGCACTTGTTTCTGTTGTTGTTGGAACCACATGTATCTGCTTCTTTGCACGATCAACTACAACCAAGATAGCATCAAATTCTTGAGCTTCTGGGAGTCCTGTGATAAAGTCTGCTGATACACTTTTCCAGGGTTCAACCAGTGTCTCTGGTGACATCAAATTTCCAGCTGGCAGAGCAGGAAACACCTTATACCGTTGGCATGGATCACATCCATCCACATACTTAAATACAAATTTTGTAATTCCCGGCCACCAATAATTCTGCGTAACCATCTCCAAAGTCTTCCACCGTCCCAGATGACCCACCACAGGTGTATCATGATGCAATCTGACAATCTCACATTGTAACTGCTCATTTCTCGGAATGTAAACTTTTCCTCTAAATAACACCAAATCCTGCTCCTCAGACCATTCCTCTGACCTCAACCTCTTCATTGGGGACCTTTTCATCTCTTCTACTGCTTTCACCACCAATTCATCGTAATCTTTCAATTGTCTGATCTTAGATAAGATGTCCTCTTCTGCACCTTCAATTACCAAATGCTCTTGTTGTAGTGCACGAATCACAAAAAACTCCAGTTTTAAAAGCGTCACTTCGTCATTATCTTTTTCCACCCCCTCTTTATGGTCTGGCCTCCTGGACAGAGCATCCGCTTTTCCCATAGAAGCCCCAGGCTTATTAATCATTTCAAAATCAAATCTTGACAAATAAAGCACCCAGCACACTTGTCGCCGATTCAATTTCTTTGATCCCATAAAATACTGCAAATTTTGATGATCCAACCAGATCTCTACTTTATGCTTCGCTCCTTCTAAATGGTGTCTCCATTGCTCCAATGCCCTAATAATACTCAACATCTCCTTATCATGTACATCGTAATTCCTTTCTACATCGTTCAACGACTTTGAATAAAATGTACACGGTCTCCATTTTTCATCATTGCACTTCATAGATAAGATTGCCCCTGTGGCAAAGTCCGAAGCATCTAATTCAACTCTAAGCGGTTGATCCGGATTCACTGTAACTAGAATTGGATTCATCATAAACCTCGCTTTGAGAGTGTCAAACACATTCTGCTGCTCTTTGCCCCATTGCCACTGCTCATCTTTCCACAATAATTTATTCATTGGTGCTGCCACCTTTGAAAACCCTTCTACAAAGCACCGATAAAAATTGGCAAGGCCAAGGAATTGCTGAATATCCTTAACCTTCTTTGGAACTGGCCAATCTGTAATCATCTTTGTCTTCTGCTGATCCATCTTGATCCCATCTGGACCGATATACAACCCTAAAAACTCCACTTCTGTCTGATTAAATATGCATTTCTCCGGCTTCAAAAATAAATCATTTTCCTCCAATCGCTTTAAAACTTCCTCTGTTATTTCTTTATTTTCCTCCACGGTTTTTGTAAAAATAAGAATGTCATCAATATAAACTACTACTACTCCTTTATTGATCAAGTCCCGCATAATCGAATTCATCATTGTCTGGAAAGTCGCCGGACTATTCATCAGACCAAAATACATAACAGTTGGCTCAAACGCTCCACGATGTGTGGTAAACGCTGCCTTCCATTTGTCTTCTTCCTTTATCTGTACATTATTATAACCCCATCGTAAGTCCAATTTTGTAAATATCTTCGATCGTTCAACTTTATCTACCAGCTCACTGATCAACGGCAAGGGATAGTTGTTCCTGATCGTCCATGCGTTTAAATACCGATAGTCCTGAACCATCTGCTTCTTCATATCCTTCTTCAGAACAAAGAACACTGCTGACATCTGCGGGGATTTGCTTTCATGGATGTAGCCTTTCTTAAGCTGATCATTAAGAAAATCCCTTCTGTTCCTGAGGAGATAACTGGATATTCTTTGCTTTCTTTGGTTCAAAGTCCAGTTTCATCTCGATTGCATGATCCCATGGCTTTCATCTTGGCATTTGCTCCGAAACCTTCTTCTCAAACACCTTCATCCATCATCTGAACCTTTGAGGAATCCTTTCTTCCAACATCTTTTCCTTCTTATCTTTTTTCTGAGGATTTAAATCCTTGTTTCCCCAAGAAATAGGTTTTTCTGTTTGTCGGATAAAGTGTTCATTCACAATTTCCTCCAAGATTCCGTCTTCGACATTGCCCATAATTCCTCCTGTGCATATATATGCATCCTCATCTTCTACTTCTTCAATGGTCGGTGATGATACTCGGCCAGGAAAACAAAACAAAACACCTAAATGCGATCGTTTAGTACTACACAAGCTGGAGGAAGGTTGCGAGGTGTTAGAACGTCTATCACAGACGCCAGTAATGGTATGTGATGGCCACGTGAAGAGTATGAAGATGGTTACAATAGTCCAACGGCGGTTGCACGAGCCTGATACGTGCTCGCGATGGTTGAACACTGGACACACGGAATATCGGGGATCAGTAATGATATAACAGACGCGGCGATAAATGGCGATGACGACAAAGGTGCTGCGGAGATGGATACGACGATTTTCGATAAGATAACAAGTTGTGAATATGCACGACAAAGTTCGCGATCATTTCGCAGAACTTCGGACTAGTTGAGAGACGATCTTTGAGTTAGACTCTTTAGATCTAGAGACAATAGGAGTCAAGACGATTTCTTGTTCCTACTAGGTGAATACTACAGGATTTTTATATGTTTTAGAACGAAGAATACCAAAAGGGAATAAGGTCATGAGACCATAGATGTATATCAAAATGGATCAGAACAATAAAGAACCACAACCAAGGATAAAACATAAGGAAAAACAAACTAAGACGAAACAGAAATGTCTTATTGTCATAATTTCGGAGTGTCAAATAGAGCGTGTCATGACTTCTCAAGACGCCGTCGTCCCTGCATGAATGCATCCAAAATGGCGGCCGCGAGTGTGATAGCATATCACGAGAGGGGAAGATAACCATCGGAAGGACAGTCCAAAGGGGTAGGAGCATACGTGAATGCACTCGAAGTCATACGATAAGTTGCGATGTAGGTTGAGGCAGTCCGAGGTTGGTCGGGGAATGATCGGGAATGTGAAAGTGTGATCGGACAATGTTTGGGTGATGTGTAAGGTCAGAGGAGGTGCTGTCAAGTGTCCAATGTGTACTGATTCGGAGCTTAGGCTAGCAGGTGACCCTATCATTGATTTATACTGCCACTTCCTTGCAACTTGTTTCCGTTTGCATTCCTTCTTTGCACTTCGAATGAACATGTTACACTCTTGTGGACACCAGGTCATCTTTACTTCACTGGTATTCCAGTTGACTTCCGGATTGTGCTTCTGAAGACACAGGTGCCCTATGATCACCATTGACTTTCCTAGATCACAAACTTCAAACACTGCTTTCTCCTTATGGCCCTTGTGCGACATCATCAAGGTAATCTCTTCTGTAATCAATCCTCCTTGATTCTGGGTACAATCGACATTATATACCTTGATCAGAAATTGTAGGATACGAGTCTTAAGTCCATTTCCATGTACAAACTTTCTATCTATAAATAGACCAGTAGCACCACTATCTAGTAAAGCTTGTACCATAATCATCGAATGAGTGTCCATGGTTGTCAGACCAATTTTTATCATAATTTCTTTTTCAATCCTTGCTGATTGAATAAAGAACTTCTTATCCCTTTTAGGTTCCGCTACCCTGGTTGATTCCGGCAAAATGGGAATTAAGCACGCTTCCGAAGCACCGAGCTCAGTTTTCTGAGACCTCCTGCCATTAGGTACTACAACATTATTGGTGACTATGTCATCTGTATCTACAATTTCTTCAACCGGTAGTCCGTCAAACCTATTCTTGGAAACAAGTGCGGGATTCACTTGCTTCCAGCGGAAAAACCCTCACTGGTCAATTTCTCTTGCCAGTACTTCTTCATATCATCATACTCCATTGCATGGACATCCAGCTGTGACTTACAATTCCTTGCAAAGTGCCCCAACTGTCCACACTTGTAGCACTTCATCTTCGCATGATGCTTTCAATCCACATCCATTGCATCTGGATCTCTAGCCACTGCAGGCTTGGTTGGTTGTGGTTGCATACTTTGTGGTTTCAGTGTGTTGTACGTCTTGGGTGCTGTTGGTGTGTAATGACAACTGGCGAAGACTTTCTCTTTGACCTTGGCCTGTCACTATTGCCTCTTTGTACCATCCTTCAATCGTGACTGGTCGTCATTCGAGGTTGTTAAGCCTCTTGTGTAAGGCCTTGTTCAAAGACCACTTGAACTTGTGGACCAAAGCTACACCCATGTAGTTTGCAGCATGTGCCATGATCTTAAAATCTTGGACGTGCTTGTCCGCAGTCTTGTCACCCTGACTGATTGTGGTGATCTCAAAAAGTCTGGTGTCTTCATCATTAGGATTACCGAACATATTGACAATTCCTTCAATCACTTGATCGCCTGTCATGAATGGAACCTTTCCTTCCATCATTTCCTTAACGGCAACTTCTCACCATTTGAGCGCTGTTCCACTCTGCAAGTATGAGAGGATCCAAATAATCTTCGCCTCTTTGTTGGGGAACTCATCAGCTCACCCCTTCATGTACATGTAGCAGGCAGGCCTGAACACCTCTACTTCCTTCATCTTCCCAGTGAACAGCTGGGGTGCAGCAATCTTCAGCATCGGCCATTTCGATGTTTTGGGTGTCAGTTCCAGGGGTACATCATTAACCCTCACGGCTGCCTCTGCCTTGAACCCTGTCAGCCTTTCCAACATCTCAATGAAATGTCTGAGCAACATCTGATGCTCATTCTGCAACAAGGTATAATGCTCCTCGATGCTCATCTGAGGTGGTGCTGGGTTTCCAGGTTCTCCAATGTCAATCTCATCTCCAATCTCACCCATGTCTGGTAATGGTGTTCCTAGTGATGTGATGGGTGAGAGTTGTGGGGTAGTGAGTGGTGAAAGGATTGAGGAGAGATCGTGACAGTGTAAAGGGAAAATGGCGGTAACTCAATAGTACCTTGGTCCAGGCACATGACCCTGAGTTGGACCTTAGGTATGAAACAGGAAATCTCTGAGATCTCTTGTGAACATGGATAGCTGCAGTCAATCACATATCTGCATGCTCCGGTCTAGTGGATCTCAGAGGATGATCTAGATCTGTCTGGAGCAAACTCCGCAACTGATTTTGATCGAGTGGGGAATCCTAAAATGACACTAACCACTTCCTGAGGCAAACCTCATGGAATGATCATGCGAGGAGGAAAGCAGTAAGTGTTGGTCAGTAGGTAATCAAAATGTACGAGTATGCGGTTGATGAGTCTGCGGGCACAAGTCAAAGGAGAAAAGGTAGGGTCGGCTTTTGAACATGAGAAAGGGAATCGAGGGTTCAATACCGTTCAAATGTCCATAGACCGCAAAGGAAAAATGTAAATAGTGTGGTGGTGAGGAGTGAGTGAGTGAGACAAGAAACATTGTCACAAGCTCAAGCACTGCCAGGTTTTCAGTGGGTTACATGAGACCATACACAATGCAAGCACAAAATGTGGGAGAGCGCAAAGAAAGATTCGAGTTCTTCTGTCAGGGCAACACTAATCACTACTTCACCTGTGGGTTACTAGGTGCGAAGCAGGCTCCCACAAGAATACTAACGACAGGAAAAGGAAAGAATCAATATTGACTTAGGCATCACACTAGATGAGCATGAATCCTGAGAGAACTCGAATAAGGACTCTGCAGGTTAACATTGCAATATATATACTACTATACATGTGGCTACGGTGTGTCGTACATGTGTACTACATGTGGTACTGCACCTACAACCATGATGTCATACATGCACTGCCCATGCTGCCAATACTACCATGCGTAACTACTATAGATAATAAAAGTATAACCAAGTCCAAACAAAGATTAGATCAATCTGATAAGATAAAGTCAATATATAATTTCAAAAAAGTCTTCTCCTGACAATCACATATCGTGACTCAAACTGCTCTCAGATGAGGTTTTTGGCTGTGTTGATCCATTGTTGATCCCATCCAGCAGACTCAAAGTATGCGAGTTTGTGATGAGGGTGGAGTACTGTATAGATACATTATTCATAATTGGATATAAAGTGAAGTTGACATACCCATAGCAATTCTATAGACCTCTGAGAAATCAGTAAGCAAGTAGTATTTGTTAAGGGTACACTTGGCAGTCTTGATGGTGGCGCAAACTGCTGGATGATTCTTGCTGCTGGGGAGAGTGGCATTCGTGAAGGTGGTGTTGATGTGATCCATCATGAGAATCACAGTGGGCAAATTTGGTGTTCCACGAGAGAAGTAGAGGGTTGCATCCTTCAAGATCTGCGTTGAATAATATTAGTAATAAAATATATTTCCGAGCACAACTATGCAGCCATGTCACAAACCTTTAGTGTATCACAGACCTCTTGAGCAATCACCCACTCTTTCTCTGACAACTCAAATTGCTGCAAGTTACCCCTACGATCAGATGTGACATTCTCGATTGCCTTTCAATACAGGATATCGAAAGATAGCATATCATAAGTTGAATTTCACCTTGTCGAAACATCGTGGGGCATAATCTTGATGGAGCAGGATAAAGCTAGGTGATGGGTGCAGGTGTAGCAAAAGAAAATAGGCAGGGAACCTGGGTGTAGATAAAATCAGGTGTAGCAGGATAAAACCAGGTGAGGAGCCCAGATGTAACAGGATAAAACCAGGTGATGAGCTCAGGTGTAATAGAATAAAATCAGGGATAGCAGGATAAAACCAGGTGAGAAGCCTAGATGTAGCTAGTGCTTTAAAGTCCGGTCCAGTCCGGTTTTTTCGCCCTTTTTGGGAAAACCGTGACCGTGACCGGTCTACCATAAAAGGAAATTGCCAAATAACCGAACTGAAACTGATAAAAACTGCAAAAAACCGGTCATAATCAGTCGTAACTGGTTC
>QFEU01000608.1:0-14025 GCA_003316345.1 Tricholoma terreum | reverse complement strand
TTGTCGGTCTGATGCTTAAGGCCTGTGCCTGCATGGCTTACTGATCGTGCAAAGCAACCACTTTCTGGCAGCGGCTGATCAGTGGAGCCCTCCTGCGAGCGCTGGCAGAATCCGCCATCGCTACCGTCCCTTATAAGCGTTGGGACAACAGGTGTATTTTCGTCACTCTTTTCTCAATTTCACTGATCAATCACACTTGACTTTTCAGGTCATTAAATTATACATGTGTGTGCTATTTGTTCAGCTAGTACCATAATTTTCAAAGGCTCAATTCCGAGTGTACTTTTGAAATTTACCAACGCTACCGTCCCTTAAATTGCATTGTCAGACCATATGTAAGAGTTGCATATATTATGGATATTTTGCATATTTTAAGTCCTTATCTGGCCTTAACCTTTTCGGCCCAAAACCCAGATGAGTCACACCTTATACTTGTGCCTGTGATGGGTGCAACCCAATCCATGGTCAGATCTGGACACCATTCCAGCTATGGCCAAGTTTGTGGATATTGTAAGGGCAACCTTGTGATCGGAGTCTGAAGGCTCAATACTTGCAAGAGAAAACCAAAGTTAGATTACTAAACTACAACAAGGAAATAAACATTGCACCTTGCAAGGGAAAATTAAAGAGAACTCTCTAAGGCTTTTGTTGCAAGGGCAGAGACTATGTACAAGTCCTGTGTGACTATGTAGCCCAAAGTGGTCCCTATTGGGCTTAGATTGCCCAGGATCAATATACAGTACATACAAACATGTGGTCCCCATATTGGTGGAGATCATCCCAGATTGATGTGAACCATCTGAAGATAGTAGAGGGCATGGAATGCCATCTGAAGCATTCTTGAGTAGTCTAAAAGAGGTTCTGAAAATATTTGGAGAACTTCATGGTCTCAAATGTAATTTCAGACATGCAAAGTAATTTGTTATTGCATAAAAGTCTTTCATAGAGGTTTATGCATGTTTGGAGTATTTGTAGGTGTTCAGAGGTGCTCATAGGTGTTTCTCTTACAGATACGAACACATCTTTTGGCATGATTGTCTGCTCCCAGGTCATCTGAGACCCTGAATGGGGAGGTTGCACAGGGCATCTGACCCCCATCTGGCTATATGCTTTGCATGCTGCTCACCATGTCTTTTTGGTCTGGGCTGGTGGCAGTACCCTTTCTTTCAGAAGAAGGCTAAGTAGGAATGTGACCTCATCTGTTTTTGGATGAGAGCTGCTGCTGGCACCTTATGAGGTGTACTCTCTCTCTCTGAAGTGGGGGCCAAGTGGTGAATCAACACCAATCCAACCTCAGTTTGGAGCACTCTTAGGTGTGGGCCATATGCCCATCACTGCTCAAAAGGGCAATATTGGAATAGCAATATCTCTACAATCTTGCATCTCTTATATACTCATAGGCTGTACTCTGTTTTATATAGCTTGCTGTGGACTGCATACAAGCACCACATTTATAAATGGTTAAGTTAAAAATAAAATAAAAAACTTGATCAGAATGATATATAAAATATAAAACATAGTCTAATTTGAATATAGATTTTATATTTAGCTCCAACAAACAATACCAATTAGTGGAAAATATTTTCTTAATGATGTATCAATTATATTCTGTTCTATTACAAGCTAAACAAGTCTAATAGTACAATAACTAAGAAAGATACAGCTTATTCTTATTAATAACAAATAATGCCAAATATATAATAGTATCTCTGTAAGCCTGGCTTATGTACATATTGATGCTTATTTGTACATACTTCAAGAACTTGCCATATTAACTACGTCACATGACTTATTCCCATTCTTCCCTTTCCCCCATATATTCCACCTGTTATATACTTTGATATCATTGTCTATGCTTAATACCACATTGTTGTCCTGTCATCTGGTGATTTGACATGAGTGTTAGTTTGTCTTGTCTCTGCTTAGTGTTTCCTATCCCCCAATTATGGGGTAGGTTTCCACTGCCTTGCCAGCCTTCTGTCAGCACCTCCCTTACCATGCGTAGTAAGGCAAGATGAACACTACAAGCACCTCTACTACACACGCTGCTAATGTGGCGTTGACTAATTTACTCGTGCCTGTTGATTCAATCGACGCGCATACATCCACATCTTCTGCCCCTCTTGTGAAAAAAGCCACGATCGCCGCTTTAGACATGCATACAGTCACACCTCCCTCATCACCTCTCACACCTGTATCCCCCCCTCCCTCATCACCTCTCACACCCCCTCCCTTGCCTATTAAAACACTTCATAAACAAAGTTCTTCCTTCTCCTCTGACAAATATCGCATATTGCCTCTAACAATGATCATGTCTTCTACTGGCACGACTGTCATGGTTTTGAGCCTCAACAATGGCAAGCACCCTATGATATCCATGGGTGCTATGACACCCGAACTCCTGCACAGGTTCGATCATCATGCACACAGATACTTACATAACAAGGATGGCCTCCAACCCAAGGATTTCATTGACCATATTGTCTACTCTTTTGAGGATCCTCTGTTCTCCGACTGGTACCAGTCACAGCAAGATCTCCTGTCTCCCCTGTCCTTCCTCAAGTTCATGGCTAGAGTGCATGCACGTTGGCTGCTGAAACGTTGGAAACAACACCTGATACAGCCAGTACTATATATCATATGTAGTCTATAGACCAAGTAAATGCATGGATCACAGCCGTCTTTATACCAATCTTCCTAATCCGGAAGGAATCACCGGTAAGCTGTTGGGGCTATGCCGGTGCATCTCACGGCTACTCTAGTGGGCCAGCAATGTGCCCCGCTCATCACCGCCACCCTGCCTATCACCGCCACCTACCACCGACCCCTGCGCTCATCGTCGTCCACCGACACTTCCCAAAATGGTAATTTCTCCAAATACCTTCCCATTCCTTTACTCGTCATCATTGTCACTATCAACTGCTCCTCCCATGACCTCCCTCCTTCCAGTTCCATCATCATTGCCATTGCTGTCGTCATTGTCGTCATCATTGTCGTCGGGGTCATCGTCATCATTGTGCTCATTACCTTCCATGCTCTCATCCTTGCTGTCTTGAAGGGGAGTTTTCCAGAGCATACAGAAGGTGATGGAGAGGAGAGACTGGACATGTGATTGCTCCATACAATAGGCTTGAAGGCCTTCAGAAAGTGACGCATCTGCCATAGTTCTTGATTTGATACGCCGCAACCACCAGTCTGCCTTCCAACATAAGAACTCCAGCACGCAGCGCATCTCCTCAAGAAGGAGAAGGATCTCCTCCATTGCCCGTGTGGCACGCGCATGGCTCTTCGCCCATTCTGATTGCAATAGGTCATCGTTCTGGCCTTCTGCTAGTTCAATGGGGGTGGTGATCCAGATCCATGACAGTATGCGGCGGGTCTCTCCTGTCCCATCTTTTTGCTTATGAACCTCGGGAAAGAGGTCAATGCCCCATCTCCCATTCCTCCCTGTCCTCCCTGTCCTCCCAGTTCTCCCTCATCCCTTTGATCCTTGCCACAAATTTCTGCCAGACCCTCCATTACACCATCCTCCAGCGTTCCCTGCCTGCCCCTCCTCCTCTTCAACTGGCTAGGATCACTATATGCCCTTAAGTCACTGTCTTTGAGAGGCTGCAACGTAGCCTCCCAGTCACCACCCCCTACAAGAGCAAGTTTCGCAGTTCGTGCAGCATGGTACATCTCTGCAGCAACACGTGCACGGGCATGGACCCAGTCAATGACTGACCGTGAGCGGGTTCCATCCCTCTGCCCTCGGATGTGCTTGTTCTTGAACTCAACCATGCGTGCCTTTATGCACAGGATGTGCCACACGTTGTCGAGTGCATCATGACATTGCGCTGTCCGCAATTTGTTTTCCATCTCTGGAAGACCCTCCACGCTTGCTGCCCATCGCCTGTCTGTTGGTAGACCTGAAGGTAACCAGAGCTCTACATCCTCAGGTTGGCTATTTGACATGGATGCTGGCAGCGAGTTGATGGCGAGGTCCGCCTGTAGCTGGAGCAGGCCTGGGATATAGACTGAGCGAAGTTGTTCCCAGTGTCACAGTCTGGTACATAGAGTGTTCCGCTGCTCAGCCAGCGATGCTTCTTGGTGGGCGGTAGAGCCAGACTTGACCAATATGTGTAGTCGGCGCCTGCCATGTAATAATTAGCTAGCAAAGCGAAATCAAGATGTTATATACACACTGATTGTCCTCCAACTCTAGCCCCATCATGAGGAACGCGGACGCACTCGTTGAATGCATCGCCGTGCCCCCTTCCTGCAGCCTAGAGCCCTCCTCCTCTGCAAGTTCCTTTTGCACCTGAGCTTCACTCAAAGCTATGGAAGAGTCAGTATCTGACATGGTAGGTGGCAAAAAATAACATACCGGTGCCTTCCGTGTGATAGGGACTCTGTGACTGCTTCAGATACCCATCTTCATCCCATTCCTTGCACGTCTGCTCCCACTCGCCAACCAATTCTTTGGGTAGGGATGCTGTAAATCCATGGTGAGCTTCAACCTGAATATTATGTTCGCACATGCCAGCCTTGTATCTTCGCATCAAGGTAGACCCTAAGAAGAAAGTAGGTCAGTTAGTTATGCCACTCCTGTGAAACTTTTACGCACCCATTCCTGTGTACTTCATCCAATTCCAGTGCCCGAAATGATCGTCCAACACATTGTGCCATGACCCAGGACCTTGGGTCTTCGTTGCATTCCCCAGTGCATTGTGGCCAGCCCAAATACGCTCAGGGCATTCGCCATCCGTCATTCCTACCCCTGGGGTGTAATTAAAGGAGAACTCCTCATGGCCAACCCTCTGGTGGCCGGGTTCATGAAGTTTGGGGATCTGTGGGCGCAGTGTAATCGCAGGGTTGACATGTAGCTCTGGTGGCCAGTGGTGTTCCATGCACTTCATGAGGTTGACAAACCATTGGCAGGCGATATTGTAGCTGATGATGATGAGTAGAAGTTTCGTGTAAAGGATTGAGGATGCGAAGATATAGTCCATGTTGGCATACCTAAGAATGAGTTAGCTAATGCAACCACAGAGAAAGTCAAACACGTACTGTTCCCCCTTTTGAAGATTCCCTACCACCCTTGGCAGGATCATCTTGCCCCGCCCACAGGAGACTGCACCCACACCAGTGTATTTAAGCCCTTTAGAAAACTTTGTGTTTGCTTTGGCAAGTGCAGAAAAGCCGACACAAGTACTGATCTATAACAGGAGTCAGGCATTGCTGGTGGCAAAGAGACATGATATATGTACATCAGCATCACTTGCCCAGCTCAATATGTAGCTCTCATAGGGAAGCCGATCCACCATATACGCCATGCCAGTGCCCAGGCCAGGGTCAGCAGAATACGACAAAACCAGTTGGTTCTTCAGGCGGAAGTTTGCATCCATGCAAATGACAAGTTGATAGAGAAATCTGAACCATGGTGAGTTGAAGAAGGGTTACGAAATGGAAGAGAACTGACTGTTTATCCTTCGGTACATCCTCCCAACCCAGTGGTAGGTTAATGCCAGGATGCGGGCATGAGGGACAAGCCACCGCGAGCTCCCCGCTCTGTGTACCCTCTATACCCATCACATCATGTCCCTGCCCACCTCTTTTCAGCATCTTGAGATGTCTCCACCACAGAACCATGCGCAACAGCGTGCGATAGCGAGACGGTGGCACATACACGCCGATGTTGTTTGTAGCTTTTTCAAGGGCGCGATAGAAGTCATAAGTGGAGCCTTTCGACGACAAAGCGACAAGGTGAAGGTGGCGGAGCAGTGGGAATGTTGCACAGGTCTTGACAAAAACCTGGCTGGCAGGGTAAAGGCTGTGACACAGAAGTTGAACATGGTGGGGAAGGGCTTGTTTGCATCCACAGAAATTGACGGCAACGTCGTGGAGTCCGTTCATATGCAAAACTTGGAACTTTTCATGCGAGGTGACAGGGTTGGAGCAGCGCATGCTGACATGCTGCAGTTGTATAGCCAGGCCGAGAGCTTTGAGGAAAACCTTCAGAAAGTAATTTCCATTCCACATCTAATTGATCATGAGAAATGAACAAATTAAATAGTTTGAAATATGCACTTCAATAATGTGGAAAGGGTGAGTCTTGTGTCGCCGAACGCAACAAGACTGGCACACCAGGTCAGGCAGGAAGCAGTCTTGACACCTATACTGCGGTAGGCCCACAGACTCCACCTTCCGAGCCATGCAATCGGAACATTGCATTTCCTCTCGAAGGTCTCCCCGCCCTTCCCATCTCAGCATTTTGTCAAGATATTGGCTTCGATAATTTTGCTTCCAGAATGCATGAGGCCTTTTCTAACCAAGAGAAGTCAACAACGTCAAGCACGAAATCAGCGGATGTGAAATGCACTGAACGCAGAGATTTCTTCTTTGTTTTCACAGGCGTAGGAGCATCTTGGAATGCAGTAGTGTTGGTGACGGGGGCGCACAGTTCGACATCATACCAGTCACTGTCAGGATTGAGGGCGAAGTCAGGATTGTCCTCAGGAATCCAAGAGACATCCGACGCTGTCCATGTAGTGTGTCCTTTCAGGGGATCCCAGGGAGTGTCACGAATTAATCGACCATGTTCTATTGTTTGAGCCTCGCGAGTATGGACCACCTCGAAGTCATTCGTAAGGTCAACCCGATCATGATGATAAGAACCCCGATTGATGCATTGGCGCTTGGAGGCATGAGACATCACGAATCGACGCAATGGATGTGAAAATCAAACTGAAAATCAAGTGATCAAACAAAGTCACATGGATTATTGCTAAGTTTTTGGCTTACTACTTAGATCCAACTTACCTGGTCAGTCAACTATGGCTGACATTCAACATGGTGAGTTAAGCTTTTTTTGCCCCTCGTTACCCTAAAAGACGTGTTGTGGATCCTCGTAGCATGGGAGTCTGAGCGCATCTGGTTGGGAAAACGCGCGGCAACAAAAATTACAACCCATACTGACAACTTCATCTACAGAGTCTGTTACAAATGTTATGAGCTGTAGAGTGAGTTCTTCGCTGCCTCCCTCTATTTAAAGCTAATATCTGCTCCAAGACACGCTCCGGAGCCGCGTTCTCCTCCTGGGCAACCCCCACCGACCCAACCTTTGACTTCAAAACCCTCATGGATGCCGCTGTAGCTGCGGAAGCTGATGAACTGCCCATTCTTGATGACAACATGGACTCCCCTCTGTCCTCCCCCTTGTCTTCCCCGCCTTCGTCCCCAACCTTGCCTCCACCACGCACCCTCTCACTTATGCCCTCAGCCACCCATCTCTCTAATCACGTACCCTCTACCAGCCAATCAGCACCTACCAACGTGCCAGTGGACGAAATTTCCAAAGCTTTGTTCAGAAAGAAGAACTGGTCGCGCAAGAACCGGGCCAAGTGTCGAAAAGCGGAAGTACACAAAATGGGGTATGCGCCGCACAGGGAATTGGTAAAGAGGGCTCTTCACAAACATGTTGCGCCCTCCAACCCTGTGAAAACCAGCCTTTCCATCAATGCAACGGACATGGTGTCCACCGGGTACATCGGCCTCAGGGAGCAATATTCACAGAAGATTTGGGCTTTGAACACGCTAGTAGGAGAAAAGTCAAAGTTCCATTTCCAGTTGATCCCATGGGATGGCATGTATGTTGATTCCATTCACCCTGTTCGCTGCTGACTTCTGAGGCAGAACACCCACCCCGATCCTGGACAAACTGGAACACATCATCGCCGTTTTGGCAGGCTGGCCAACCGACAACTCTTGGGGCAACGTCAACAAAGATATTTCACAGAACATCAAGGCTGCGCGCTCAAAGTGCAACTTTCTGGAGAAGGCGAAGAAGCATCGGTGAGGGAACTTCCCAGTGATGGCAATAGGGATATCTCATGGCAGCGGCCAAACCGTAGGTATTGATATCCATCGACGCCTACCCTTCTGACACCCACTAGAAACCTGGGAACCTCTCCCACAATACCATCAACGCCACCACCTTATCAAACCTCATTTCCGGTGACAGCATGAAAAAGGTGGCAGGCTTTGCTTCAGGTAAGTGCATATCGATTTAACGCCATCTCCATACAACTAAATATGCCATAGGAGCGTTCGCCACATGGATGCCAAGGCTGCATGGGTACTACATCGACCATCTCGACCACCTCCTGGACCACAGTTGCCAACTCCACCGAAACTTCCACAACAGTGTCTGAGCATCGACGACGATCAATTTCAGCCCTCGGACTTGCTGTGTTCGACATGCTGACTTCTCCAACCTTCCATTTGGCATCTGTTCCATCCTTTCTGCAGGCAGGTACAACCCGAAAGAAGGTGGCCACCTTGTTCTCTGGGAATGTGGGCTTGTTATTGAGTTCCCTCCTGGGTCGATGATCCTCATCCCCTCAGCAGTTATCACCCATTCAAATGTTCCAGTTCCGAAAAACTCTATGCGCTACTCCGTCACTCAGTACACGGCAGGTGGTATCTTCAGATGGGTAGATCATGGCTTTCAGACTGAAGAGTCTTATTGGGCAACTCTGTCAGATGAGGAACATGCTGAGGAAGAGCAATGGATGGCAGGGCATGCGGATATGGGCATGGGACTATTTTCAACTAAGGATGAACTGTTAGCGTAATGTAGTATTTCGAGCTATATCAAATTAAAAACATGCTGGATGCCAATACCATAAAACTGAACCCCCTCCCTTGTCACAAATGTATGGCATTGTTAACACTTGGTTACCCAAATATCATGATGGTATGCCATGGTGATTTCGTGACGGCGAGTTTCCTAGTAGTCAGTTTCCTAGTAGTCACTACTTATCCTCCTAGTAAAAATTTGTAATAAACTATCTATGTTCAGTATCTTGCTTTTATCTTGCTTCTACCTTGCAAGAAGATCCTTTACTATGGTATAGATTTCCTGCTTTTACTTACTGACCTAGCATCATGGATCTCTAATCCCCATCTGAGGCGAACAAACAAGTTTCAACAGCTCTAAAGTTGCGCTCGAGTCTTCTACAACAACTACTTTCCTGGGTTATGAAGGCCTTCAAGTACTCAGAGCTGTCGCACCTCACTGATGATGAATTCTGGGCCCAAGTTGCCCTTCGCAAAGCAAGGAAGAACATGTGGTTAAATTATTATTCAAAGTACAGTATTCTATCTATTTCTTTATAGTAGAGCATCGACTCGGACCTAACTGATACCTTTTAGAAACAAAACATCGCTACAAAAGAAGGCACATGAGAGAAGCAATGTTAATAAGTATATATTTCAAAATGGCTTGTGTCAAAGTTTTCGCTAAATCACTGACTATGGTATGCAGGAAAAAGGAACAGTTAAAAACGCCTGAGGAACAGGACGCAAAGAAGGTTCGTGTGCATGAAGCATCTGCACAATACTGCGAGGCGAATAGGGAACGTCTATGTGAAGAAGCAAAAACCTACTGGTGCGATTCGGATTTACCCCCTTTGAGTTCCTGTCACTAAACGTACAACATTTGGTAACTCATTAGGGAAAAGGGCCACAAAGCCCAGGCCTTGGAAGTGAAGCAGAACTAGGCCATTACGTAGCATTACAGGCTAGTATGTTTGTGGTTTGCAGTCAATATTTCTATCTGATGGAATTTTACACTACTCTTCATGGGTCTTCAAGTCTCTCAGGCCTGTGCATGTATTTGATTCTGTTCATCTGAATTGCCTCGGTATTACACGGCTATCTCAAGCTGTTACTGCATCAGGGTGCTCAGGGCATAATATTGACTCGCATAAAGTTTGTACATGTAACTATGTAAAAATATTCATACTGCAAGTAAAGTGAAAGCAAAGTCAATGTCCACTGCTTGCTTGTGTTTCCAGCACTCTGTACAAGTGCTGATCAATGAATAAATGAACATTACAAATAAATGGAAGAACAAACCAAACTCCAAGGCCTCCAAAAAGCAATCTAAATTCATTCTCACTTTCAGCATCATTTCCAGAAGGGTATTCATCAGATCCCTCTTCGTCGGAATCTTCAATGGTGATTACATGGTGGCGAGGTGCCCTCAATGCAGGTGTGTCGAAAGGACCTCCTGGAATGGGAGTCCTGCGAACGGTTCCCTCGTTCCAGGCCGCTCTGTAGACATCAAGGGCTTCATCCCATGTGCAGTACTTGGATTGGAAACTCCCTCAAATTCCCTGTGTGCGGATGGCAGTGGTATGCCTATATACAATTTATTACATTGTGCAGTATGGCACCATAAATCGTGATATGTACCAATCAAAGAAAATGCCAACCTGTTGCCCCCTCGTGACAACATAATAGGAACAATGATTGCCTGGCAGGCAAACCAGGTCATCCGGTCGTGGAATGTGATACACAGGGTGAGGAGCTGTGGCTGGCATTATAGTACTGGTGTATGGTGGTGGAGCGTCACGGCCGTCATTGCGAGATGGTGTGGTAGATGATTGAAGTGGGCTGTACACACCTAAGGTGCGGACATTGCATGGAACACTGGGCGACAAGGGGGTTGGACTTTGAACGACGGTGATAGCGCTGTCGCGGCGTCCAGCTCCACGAGATGGCATGGTGCATGCGCGGGAGGTATTACTAGAGTCAGGGACACGCGTGTGGGACACGACACTCGACAAAGGAGCCTGAACTGGCCTATCCCAGCGCCCACGGGGCAGGCAATTTTGTTGTTGCTCCAAAGAAGGCGTATTTGTCATAGAGACACTGTTCATTGTCGATGCTTCAGATTGTTCAGCTGCTTCCAGTAGTCTCAGAGTCAAATACAACCACTTTCAAAAACGAGGGGGTGACTTACATTGGATGTGTTGAATTGTGACATGCAGTTGTTGGTTGCTCATCCGAGGTGAACGGGGGTTCACATTCCGCTCAGGACTGTCCCTGGTCACAGAGCCTGAAAAGAACTCATGTCAGTCTCGAACAAAACAAGATGTTCAAGAGTAAATCTCACCATCACCATCATCCTCTACGGCAGCTTTGACAATGGTAGGCAAGTCAGGAGGGGTGGTTGGGTATGGCTTGAAATGCATTGATGAAAGTGGGAGATAAGGTACTAAAAGACAATTGTGGGTCATATGGGATTGCAGATGCAATCTAACCCGCACTCGGCAACTGACGGGGTCGGTGACTCTGTTTAACATAAATTTGAATGCGGCCTAAAGGATATAAGTTACTGTGTGCAGACCCAATCTACTGGGGCTAAAAAAAACCATGCCCACTGACACACATACCTTCACATTTATCACAATGAGTTGTACAAAGGGGAGCCAACGTTCCATTTTCAGCAATAACGACCTACCGCCTCATTCCCTTTTTTGACACTTTATGTGAGCATGCCTAACCTCATGATATTAAATTGCACTGACCTTGTGATTATGCAGAACAATTCGATGGTCAACCCTGGCTCCTTCTTTGGGTCGCGCAAGGACTTCCTCCTCGCTGAGAAACCTACCTATGCTCAAGCGGTCACTGGAGGTCACATGTGCGATGGCATCACGGACATCCAACGGCACTATTTTAAGCACTTTCCTGTAGAATATCCGCACGATCAAGAGCCCACACCTGAACCTGAATATGTCGTGCCTGACCTGGAAGTCATGGGTGAGGATGAATATGAAACTGCACAGAAAGCGTTTCAGGAACGATGTAAGGCTGTCACATTTCGGAAGGAGGTTTTTAGGGTTGCCCGTTTTGTGCCATGCCACCTGCTGACACATCTGTTTAGCAAATTCGATGCTGGCTATGTTATCAGCATACGAAGGATAACACTGGCACGCCATCTGTCATGGAAGGGACATCCGATCTGTATTCAATTCTTCTTACCCAACTCACTGGCCAAACTGCTGACAAACCTCGGAAGCCAATTGCTTATAATCTTTATGCCATGGAGAACCAGACGGTTGTCGAGCCCAGTGTCCAGGCAGCAAAGGAACACTTTTCGAAGAGAGAATACGTAGGCATTCATGCAAAAACTGTCAAGGCCCTTTTTGATGAATTGCTGAAAGAGGAGCAGGAGGAGTGGGAAAAGAAGGTGAAAAAGCAGCACAAGATGGCTCTCAAGAAATGGGAGCTCAAGGAGAACCTTCACCATTGACAGATCCTCAGGATCGTCAACAGTACGTGATTTTCCCTTGTTCTTGCCACTTCTGAACTCACCAATCTTTTTCTTAGCTGCATTCAGGGACTCGTCAAATTTGTCAAGCCCGTCCTCAAGCAGCTTCGCGCACACACTGGCATGCATATCACATTACTTGCTGGGGGACCTGAGCCAGGTGACGGTGGTCATTTGAACATAATTAGGTGTGTCATTTCAAGCATTTGGCCTGTATTTCATCCTGACGAGACGTCCACATAGCTGTCATGCTGGCACCACGCTGGGTGATGTAAAAATGAATTTTGGACGTGCAGAAAGGGCTGGGTTCAAGAAATATGTCCTTCCTCTTTTTGGTGACTACCTAAAGAAGTCATTCAGTAAGTTTCTTTCTCCTATCTCGTGTTTCTATTCTGGCTGACTTAGTTTTTTTTCAGCTGTTGAAGAATGTCGTGCAAGTGCCCTCCCTACCGACGGGTCATCCCTCAGAGTGGTGGGCTTCAGAGAGGATGGCGAGGCGCAAATGGACTCCGTGCCAGGCTCCTCTGCTTTGGCAGTTCCTGCTCCAACAGGTGCTTCTCCTGCCATCACTTCTCCTGCTCCTGCTGCTCCAACCACACTCCATGAGCCACCTCTTGATCTGGTCCCCCATAATCCCATATCTGCCCCTCCCAACTTATCGCCACCTGCATCACATGCAGTTTCGCCTGCCTGATCCCTGCCACCATCGCGTGTGACGTCCCCCTTCTATTCTTCTCCCAAACTCCAACCCACAGTGACAAGTTTGTCACTTTCTGCTGGGCATCCCTCCGCTATTGCCTCGCTGCTTTCTTCCGGATTTCCCTCCACTGTTGCATTGAATGTTACATCTAGCCTAATTGGAAACAGTTCGCTGGGTGCTCGGACCAACGGTGATGATGAGGGGATGGACATTGACCAAGGGGTTCAAGGGGTCCAAGGATCATCAGCAGTGAATTTGAGAGGAGAGGGGGCAGTGCACACCAGCACAAGGGTGCCAAAAGGGAGGGGTGCCATCAAGGCCCAATTGAAATGCAAGGGGGTGGAGGATAGGCCAAGCTCAAAGCGTCAAAAGAAAGGAGCACTGGCGGAAGAAATGCCGGCTTCCCCTGCTACAGTCTCCAGCCCTGCTTCCCTCTCCAGCCGCCTCCCCGACGACACCCCTTCTTGGGGTCCCCTCGTGCTCAAGTTTCTGGACTCAAAGATGTCCTCGAATGTTGCTGGGGAGGAGTGGATGGATATTGGTCCGAAGTGGTCTGGTGCCATCTTGATGTGGATTTCTATTGAGATCGATGCCAGTTTTGTGGCAACAAAGCTTGGCACTTCAAAGCGACCTGCCTGCATTTCGGCATGGATTCAATGTGCCTGCACTCCAGCTTACCGGCCGACCATTTCAAGCCTTGACAAGTTTGAATCCGACTTTCTGGCCTGGTGGACCTCCCTTCAGCCTGAGTGGAGGCGCCGTGGCGGCGAGCTTCTCCAAATGGGCGGCACAGACTGGGAGTCCCTCCGACAAACTGGGAGGTCTTTACTCTCCCCCAGGTGTTCCTAGCAGATCCGCACGGAATGACACGGAATGACACGGAATCCGTGTGGATCCGTGCGGATTCCGAGCAGGGAGTCGAACTCAATTTTACTTGTGTTCTAGCCTTTCCAGTCCATGCGGATCCGCACGGATTTGCACGGATTCCGAGTGAAAACCACACGGACACTAGGAATGTACTCGGACAATTCCGAGTGAAGATTTATCTGCACGGACTAGGACTGGTTTTGGTCTGTGCAGTGTCCGGACTCGGACTGCTCGGACTGGACCAACTGGTTGATTTAAAAATATTCGCACAGGCAAGAATCGAACCCCCAACCTTACATGATACATTGTAAAGTTACTTAGAACAATAAACCATTGCACTACAGTGTCTTATTAG
>QFEU01000602.1:0-42065 GCA_003316345.1 Tricholoma terreum | reverse complement strand
CATACTTCCAGGAACGTCTAAACCATACGCACCTGGCGCATTGAATTCACTCTCCACATTTGGGTTCCGCGGAGAAGGTCAGTCATCCAAACTTGAATTACACAAGACCGTCGTGCTTATGAGCATGACAGCATTAGCGTCAGCTGCAGAGCTTGGCTGTCTGGAGATATCATCACGCACTACAAACTCAAGAGAGACATGGTCCATAATTGTCAAGGGTGGGAGCTGTCTATACTCAGGTCCAGCCGTCCGATGGCGGAGAGAATCATCTGGTACAGCGGTGTGCGTTCGTGACGCGTTCTATAATGTCAGCGCATTTGTCAAAGTGTTTTGAATTCCGCGCCACTGAGCACGTTCGTTTAGCTTCCAGTTCGCCGACTCTCCCATCCTTCACCTGTGCGGACCCTGGAGTTGATCCGCCAGGACGTTGAAACCCTGGCCCTTATGTTCACCAATGTTGCTTTTTCTGTGGAAGATATAAACAAGGAACGTCAAGCTGGCCCTTCAAAAGGACGCCGGTTGAGGATTCCCAAGGTATGGGACATCCCAGGGTTCGTGCGCACATTGTGCTGAAGTTTATTAGACGTCGTCAAGCCTGGCAGCTTTCCGCAATATATATGGGCGTGCTTTGACCGAGGCAAGTACGAGTTGCCAACAATGGGAGTAACAATGCCTCATTCTACCCAAAGCATGTAGAAGAAATTAATCTGAGTTCTGGACAACTCAAGCTAGAGGGTTTTCTCAGCCTTAATGGCGCGCATTCTAGGGTGATCGGTTTCTTGATGTCTGCAACGATTGATATTAACCTTTACCTTGAACTTAGGCATACCAATACCTATGCAGGTCCGATTTTCTGTGTTGCAACCTTCTTGCTAATATTCATGTACAGACATTAATCGCCATCCAGTAGCTCTAAGTGACCTACATCAAGTGATAAACTCTGCATTCGCTTCAAGCACTTTTTGCAAAAATGTGAGTTGATCTTATTCTCGCTGCTAACCGACATTTCATTTCGTACTTGCAAGGCACTCGACGAAGCAGGAGAGCTGAACCTACCGCGCTCCAGTATGTCACCTTTTCCTCCCTTGCCTAAAGTTGGAGGCTTGAGCGGATTAAAGACATACGGCGGTCGCCCCGCAAGGTGGAGAAGAAGCCCGTATATGTCCTGAATATAACTGTGCCACCATCTGAGATAGACAATGCTTTGGAACCCTCAAAGACAAACATCCATTTACAAGTGAATTCTGTTACTCATGGGGGTACCGTTGCCCCTAATACTCTTCGCAGGACAGAAGTGGTATCACTTCTTTCTTGTCATCGTCTATTCAAGCCTTTCTAGTCCGCCACGGATTTCTATCTCACACAAGTGAACAATTGTATGAGAGTAGAGATTCTCCCTCGCCCCGAAAGCGAAGAAAAACTGGTTTTGAAGACGATTCTGGCTACGGAGAACAACTCGAGGCACATCATGCGATACCAACTTCACAAGCACACTCCACCGCTACAGAGCTACAGACAGAACTCCGTGTTCCCGAGATTGTCTGTGTTCCTCTCAACTTCTCTGACCTAAACCTTATTTTGCGATAGCCTGACGAAAACCAAGAAGAAATGTCCTGGATCGACCCTCGCACAGGGGAATGCTTCATTGTGGACACACGAACCGGTAATTCTCGTTTGGCAGAGCAATCCCATGTTCTGGAGGAATATGAGGGCTCGAACTTTCCTCAGCGCCGACGTACTATTCCTTGTCAGAACAACATTTCCAACGAACGTGTGTTAGAGACCTCCGTCCCTGAGTGGCTTCGGAACGCTCTGAAGGTGTGATGTTGTTCATTCTTTGTTGTCTATCGTGCTAAATGGCGTAGGCTAACAAAGCATTCGAAACGACTGATTGCCCAATACCTGAATTGAAGCTCTGTTCGACTTTTGAACCGAATGTACCCGACCCCGGCGTGGCAGGATCTCACTGGCATGATTGTGGCGTTCTACGCAAGATATCTAGCGATGGTTCGGCAGATTCCCTTTCTCGTCGTTTTCGCAAAGACGATCTCCGGAGCGCGCAAGTAATCAGTCAGGTCGATCGAAAGTTCATTGCTTGCCTTTTGGAAGATCAATCGGACAAAGGCCATGCTTTAGTACTAATTGATCAACATGCTGCCGACGAGCGTGTCCGTGTAGAATGTTTCCTTAGAGAGTTGTGTCTCGGTTCCCTGCACGAGCAGGATGAGGTCGGGGATACAAGGAATGCGGTTCAAATCAGAGAACTGCTGCCACCTATCCCAGTGCTTCTTACTCTGCGTGAGGCACAGCAGCTGAAGGGCTCCCCACCTATCCAAGCAGCCTTTCGACGTTGGGGCTTTCGTTTTGCGGACTTGTCTAACGTCAAATGTCTTGATTCCAAAGCTAATCAACCCACCGATGGTGATAGCAATCATGTCTACACGCAAGTCTTAGTCCAGGGCATCCCGGAGGTCGTAGGTGATAAGGTATGCGCTAACTTCACTCCTGCGAACTGATAAGAACGGAGAATGATTACCCACCATTAGTTGCTACTTGGGGAAGAGCTCCGTGACCTGGTTAAAGGATATCTTGCCCAACTGGAGATGGAAAATCCCAACCCCATCTCATCCGAGGCGCAAGAGGGGGAATTTAGCTGGCTGAAAGCCTTACGATGGTGTCCTCGAGAACTGTTGGACCTGATTAATTCGAAGGCATGTCGAGGTGAGTTACAATGTCTTCGGCTTGTATTCCGTTGTTGAACCCGTTTTCAGGAGCCATTATGTTCAACGATGCTCTTAGCATACCACAATGCGAGAGTCTCGTCCAGCGATTGTCGGAAACTGCCTTTCCTTTCCAGTGTGCACACGGACGGTACGGCAGAAGACAGTTTGTTGATCATCTCACTCACATTTTCTTAGACCGTCTTTGGTACCCTTAACCGATATCGGAGGTTGGGCGTGGGGAAGGAAGGGAGCTCCATGTGCATGGTTCCGTTTGGAACAGTGAAGGGGTATTTATTGGCGCGTGACGTCGATTGAGAATGACATCATCGGCTTTCAGTTTCCGCCACAATTATATAAAGCTCAACCTGTAGCAACCTCATCAATTCCTCGTTTTATTTCCCATCTGTACTGAACCACCATGACAAAGAACGTTACGAAAGTCATCTACAAACCTGATACTAACTCTACACACGAATACACGGTGGTAGTGAATCCAGAGGAGGTATGTTCCCCCCGCTTTAAATTCACTAGATCCGGCTCATCTAAATTCATTCACGTTCCAGTACAACAAATGGAAGGATGGAGGTAAGCTCAACAGTTCTGATCGTCCTTGATCATTCTGACTGATTATCCTTTGTATTCTACATAGACACGTAATTACATTCGCTTCTCTCATTTCCCTTTGACTTAGACGTTTTCTCTGCAGTACCATCTCACTATCTGACGTGGTTGATTGTGCGCTACATACCTTTTCACCGATAACCTCACCTGACCGACTCCCACAGCATTCGCCATCTTCCACTCGAGTCAGGGGCATCAGGGGTTCCTCGGTCAACCTTCCAAACAACAACTCAGTTCGGACTTTGAAACGACTAACAACGACGAGGTTGTCAAAATAATACTAGAGAAAGGCAAGAAGCAAGCTAGCGACAGCATTGCCTCGACGAACACCGCTACCACCAATAAGTCGAGAGGTGTTGGATTTGTTGATGTTGGTAGGGGAATTTCGAAGTAGGTAGATGACTTGTTCCTGGGGAGATGGATATCAATCAAGTTCAGCAGACAATCACAATTGTAATTTTATCAGTGCCATCACCCAATACAGCAAAGACTATATCAACTGTGAGAGCGCCTATTCCTCGACATTTACGAATCGTATATCCACCGTGCATTGAAAGTTGATTTTCCATGACACTCCTTTCAAGTTCCTAGAGGAAACTTGAGCCGCCGTAACCATGATATCTTTCACTCTTCTCGCACCATTGGCCTACCAAGTACACTCCGTGATGTCCGCCAATTGCCCGTAAGGCACAGTGTCTCCGGCTATATACACTACGAGAGTCGAGATCGGGTTCGAACACTAATCGTGCTGTCAACTGGCCAATATCCGAGTCCTCCGTGGCGACGACAGCCATGTCCCGACTTCCCAGGGCGCGTACTCCTAAGTTCTACACCAAACGTGGGTTCGAAGAGTCGAGCGAATTTACTTCGCCTTCCGCGGTGAATCTCTCACCCTCAGCTGCTCATCGAAACGACCCCCAGCCCGATCAGTGCATCATAGCAATCCCGCCTTTCGCAGACGGTGCTGCTGCTACCGGCTATACCCCCATCAGCATCAGTTTGTAACATGAAGAAGGAAATAGCCACGCGCATCGTACCTGTAGCATTGTAAGTCGATGTAAGTAGTAATTTGAAATGTCTAATTATCGTCAAACTTATTTCATGGGAACATCAGAGACAGTGTCATACCGCACTCACGCAAAATGTCTACATGCGACAAACGATTATAGATTGTATAGAATTCCTGCTGTTTCGGTCCAACTTAAATTTCTCCTGCCATGTCCGCCCATTCCTTGCTACCCATCTGGACCAACCGCGAACAAGCCCGGGCAAAAGCGAAGATCTCTTCCTCCCCCGTGAACATCGAGTTGGTTCCAACAACTTGATCCGAAAGTCCCTTGATATATATATTCAATTTAGTATTGGAACTCAAGTAAAAGAAGGGGACTCACGAGATCGTCCATTACAGACCGCATGTGGTCAGAGACGGGCTTACCAGAATTGGATGGGTCGTTTGAGAATACCTGGTATATTGGTACTTCCGATGTTACGAAGAGTTTCGTCTATTGATTTGTCTTTGAGTTTTCCGCATCGGTAGGGGAAAAGAGATTATACCTTGCTCTCGTAGCATGCTGGGAAGAGAAAACGAGAACTTTAGTCACCACGGCGCAGTAAAATGAAGTTCACAAACCGTCGATAAAGGTAATGAATCTCCGGGCCTGCCAACGACTTGCATCAGCCCATATTCAAGGATCATAGCAATCAATTACCTTATCCTTACTATCTAACCCCATCTTAGGCACATCCAATAGAAATACGGTTCCAAATGTCTTCGTCACTTCCAGGTAGTCCGCAGCGCTTAATGGTTGCCCACATAAATCATCAAAACGAAATTTGGCTACCTTGCTTGTGCTCTCTGGTACGAGAAGATGTCGGCCCCAGATATTGAGAGCACGGTTACGTATCGGAGGATCCGATGCATCGGAAGAGGTGAAAGAGTTGAAAATCTTGGTAATTTCGCGCTTGTTGTCGTCGTTCAAAGGGTGGTAATAAACATTGGAGAGTGCACGGGGCATCCGACGATAGTCTGGCGTGGAGATGAGGGGGGAATGACACAAAGGAACTGGATTTATGTGCTGACCTGTACCAGAATTTAGGTCTGTAACTTCAAATTGGGACTTCAGAAGTTCGATGGCTGGAATGAAACTCGACCTCTGGATGCCGTTTTTGTAGAGATCATCCGGATGCCGGCTGGAAAATTCACCGTTAATAAAGGGTCAGGGACCTCTCGAGAGACCGACTAACTTGGAAGTCATAACACAGACCACGCCGAAGTTGAGCATGGCATCTAGTAAACGACGAAGAATCATCGCGTCCGCAATGTCCGTCACCTGTATAACACTTTAGACACGGATGAAGATCGTATACAGAGTATCACTATACCTGAAACTCATCGAAACAGAGCACAAATGCGTCATTTGCTAGATCTCTTGCGACAGGTGATATAGGATCGCCCCCGTTGAAACCCATAGCGCTCTTTGTCGCGTGAACACGTTTATGCACATCAATCATGAACGCATGGAAATGTACACGTCGTTTACGTGTTAATGACGAAGGAAGAGTTTTGTAAAATAGGTCCATCAACATCGTCTTTCCTGTTCCAACATCGCCGTACAAATAAAGTCCCTTTGGTAGACTGTCTGGTGGAGATGCGGGAATGGGTACGTCCCGTTTGAACACGCGAGAGAACTAAACAATGTCAATGTCGGTATCTGAAGCTGAGCTATACGGTGCACTTACAAGGGACTTGGATGTCGTTATATCTGGTATCTTTGGAGGGTTATAAGCAAGAAGTGTATCATGTAGATCCTGAAGTTTCTGAATTATGCGTGTCTGGTGGTCATCACCCCGCAGCACGCCCGTGTCTAGGAGGGTACGGTACTCGTCGAGAGGTGTTGCCTTTGTAAGATCCGGCGGATCATTAGACATGGAACCAAAGGTACTGAATAGGGAGTGGTCGACATTGTGTGGATTTGTATTTCCATTCACGGCTAGTGATGAATTGAGTGCTGTTCCTCGTTTCCTTGGAGGTATCCTGGTCAGAACCTGGCTAATTGTAGACGGTCTAGTGCGATGTTTGATCGCTGTAGGTATTGAGAACCGACGCTGTTGTGAGGTCGTGAGGATAGACCGTACATGCTTCATTGTACCTTTGGCATACAGATTGTCCAAAGTTGCTCCTGTACAACGTGGACCTCTAGGAGGTTGGAATGGTGGAGACGGATCGGACTGACGGGTGGAATGGAAGTTCCTCCGGGACTCCGACAACAGACTGTGGTTATCTTATCTTATCAGTGCATCTTGTCATGAACGACGATGAAGCATACATCCTACTCCTTCTTTCAGACAGCAACCTTCCCACTGGCTCCTTTGTAGCCTCGTCGGGTCTAGAATCGTATGTCAAACATGGCTTTGCGTCCAGCCCGGACTCGGCCACCATCAACTTCGTTCGTGACAGTCTCGTCTCATATGCGCATAGTGCACTTCCATTTGTTTCCGACGCTCATCGCGCCGTGAGTAGATTGAATCTACCGGATAGTGATAACAAAAATCACAGTGTAGTGGTGGATTCTCTCTCGGCTCTAGACAATTTGTATGACACCATGACTCTCAATCATGTAGCGAAACGCGCTTCCAAGTCACAAGGCATCGCTCTTCTTTCCCTGTACTCCAAGGGGTTTTCACGACCTTCTTCTCTGTCCTCATTCTTGGACGAAGATATGGAAAGTCACCAGTCGCGAATGAAGAATCTGTTTGAAGGATTTAAACTCCGGGTGAGAAGGGAGGAGGGACATGGTCACCTTCCTGTTTGTTGGGGTGCGTTGACTGCTGCCCTTGGATTGACATTGGGTATGCAAACAAGAACCACATAGCTTGGGACCACTCTGACGAAGTTATATAGAGCGATCGCAGTATCTGCACCTTTTCCTTCACGCACGGAGCCTTCTCTCAGCATCCATCCGCCTAAATGACATGGGGCCATATGCTGCACAACAGATCTTGCTATACGCTGTACGACCCCTGGTGGCAGCTGAAGCACTGAGATGCAGGGATTTGCGCACAGGACTTTTGGAAAGATCAGAGGATGGTTTCGACGAAACCTTGGAGGGCCCTGCAAATACATGGCCTCTGGGTGAAATCCTCGTAGCGCGACATGACTTGCAGCATTCACGCATATTCAATAGCTGAACCGTCCCTGCCAGCCGGATTCACAGGCATAGAACAAGACATATATACCATCAAGGCTTTAATTATTATGATGCAGCTGTAAGGGCTAATCGTGAAGACACTTCTGCTTGTGACCGGACGAGGTTCGCGAGATACGAAATCATCAACGTATCCTGCGCGAAAGGATTTCAACATACTTTAGGAGCCGAAGAAGAACAAGACATACCTGGAGACTTGCATTAAACCCGCCTTTTTCTAGATCATGTGTACTTGCACCGATCGTGTCCATGAGATACCGACCGACTGCCGCATCGCCTTTCTTCTCGCCAGCGAGAACTGCCCGGACATACTCAAGAACGCGATCGAGCATAGCCATGACGGCTTCTACTGATTGCTCTAAGATCTCGAGATCCGTCACTGGTTGTGCAGAGGTGGAGCTTGGGGAAGACAGTGTTTTGATTAGAAGATCAACTGTCGTTGAGATGATTTCAACAAGGGAGGACAAGAGCAAAAGAAAGCTACTTACTGCCACTGCGCTCAGCATCATGGAAGCGCAGCTCCACAGGAACCGGTACAAAAACGCAGTTCTCAGGCTTAGGAAACACACCCACGGGAGAACTGGCAAGGGACAATTATATTTCGGTCAACAGCTGTAGATTCGAGATAAATACCTGACATATGCTTTAACGCCTGGCAGTTCGCCTTCTTCCAGACCAGTATTTATGGCAACATGCACGGCCTGGTGGGGGGCTGTCTCTTGCGAGTAGAAATTTTGGATGAGCGCCGAGTAGGTATTGAGGTTTGATCCTGTCGAATACCTGTCCATGACTCGTTATACAACCTACATCATGACAATGAAAGAGAACCCACCATCCTACAATGACCTCCTTCGGATTCACCCTGTGGTGCAATTCATACATCGTTCTATGGTACTCCATATCCACTGCGACCTGCTCACTCGTCTCGCTGTGCAACACGGCGAACGACGATCGGACCTCTACTTCGGTGTCCGTGCGCACACCTAGAAGCGTCCCAATGACTCGATCCTGAGCATCTGTGCGGCGAAGATAGTGATCGAGGATGGAAAAAAGAGCAACTGGGTGAATTGTTACGTTCGATGGTGCACGCCTACGATATTACAGACAGGTTAGAGGGGAAACGACCCAGAACTTGATCTCTTACGTAGAATTTTGTGAGGATATAGAGTTACTCTGCACGTAGATTGCGGAGGAGGAGGGTCCCAAGGACATTGTTTTCGCGATACACCGTTGGAGCTGAAGACCGAAAAAAGTTGTTCGGAAATTGCCGTGCGACATCTCTACCTTTACTTTCACCTTGAAGAAAGTACTCACAATGCCCTCTGAAGAAGCGAAGGTTAGATATACTACTCTAGTTCGTGCAACACAACTTCTAATCTCTTCGCCACGTATGTAGGAACGAATCGTCAAGGCCATTGAAATCGGCCGCGTACGTGACAAAGTTCCGGTATATGATGATGCAGCCTCATTTCTTTTCGCGATGTAGACTGTCCTCCACTATGGCTGGATACCTTTGATCATCTATGTTGGGTTTACGCGCAGCAATCCCCAACCCTCACTGATTAAGTGCGTCTCTGAATTATCTTCGAATCTTGACTTACATTCGCCGTCAGGTTGATAAGTCCGTTGGCATGAGGAAATGTGACTCTCCATACCTGTATATATCAATGCTCTAGACACTCCAAAATACACCTCGGTTACTAGCCGTTTCACAGATTGACTCGTTCGACTGATTCATTCTGGCTTTCGTGGGCATTTTAAGGCGAGTAGACTTTCTCCATTTGCCCGAGAGCGATGATTATATATGTCGTGGTGGTACATTCACTGTACCCTGATTCAGCCTGCTCGTTTTGTAACCGCCCATCTATGAGCTGGTTTAAATGTGATGACAGTGCTGAGATGTGGATTTGACAAGGCCAGATATGAGCTCTTCCATTGAATAAACCCTGTTACGTATGATTTAAAGTGATATTGCTGACGGTGTTATGACAGGTAACTAGTCATACGAATGTGACGAGAGAGATAAGACGAGAAAAATTCAAGTCATAGGTATACCCTTCGTAAATCGATGGCTCCTGTGATTCGTTTGCAGATAGGACAGAGTTTTGTCGTGCCAAGACAACGGAGCCAGCATTCTCGGCAACAAGTGTGCCAGCATCCAGTCGAGACAGTAGGTTCAACATATGGGTCAAGGCAGATTCGGCAAAGTATTGAGGTCGATGATGAAACTCTCATCGATTCCTAGGGGTAAACATAGTCATTCGGATGAGCAGGCGATGCCTAGCAGATGCTCACTAGTTGTTTCACTTTATTTTCTAGAGCGATTATCAAAGAAGATTTGTCTCCGCGTTTTCTTGCCCCCAGAATCGCGAGATCCATCCTTTCCGTATCACCTACACCCATCACTTCTTCCATCTTCGCTTTGACACTGGCTATTTCATCATTTGATGTTCGCCAGACAAGCTTTCCCTCCGCAACTAACGCACGCAGTGTTTTCTGTGCCCGTTTTGCCTCATCCTCGCCATCCTCCTCAAGTTCCACCTCAACATCTTCCTCCACCGATGGATGTGTTGCACCCACAGGAAGAATATCTCCTTCTGTGAACTGAGGATCTCCAAACACTTGATCATCCCCATCCACATCTACTTCCTCATCCACGTCTTGTTCATTAAGGTCTCGTGTGTGAAACCCAGTTCCTATAGTAGCATTCAGACATAGCTGGCGGGCGAGAGAGACCGGTAGAATACCTCTTACGTCGCCTATATGCCCCGCAGCTCCTCCATCATAGGTTTCACCCCAAAGATCTTCCCCGCCCTCTGCTTCCCGCACCCTCTGCTCTTCCCTCCGGCCTTCATTCGCCAGGCACGCATCAATATGTGCATCTAATACGTCCTGGTCGCCTCTGACGGTCACTAAACATATAGGACACATGACCTCTCCACCATTGAGGGACCGACTGTCCCGAGCATGTACCCCCTCTTCGTTTTCTCTAGCCATGTCACGTAATTTGGCGTGCCGGTGTTTCCGATGCCGTTTAATAGTTTGAATAGTCTTTGTCGCCTTTTCTAGGGTATCGGTGGGGTTGTGACTTCGTGGGTTTAAAGCACTGAGTGATCTTCGAGCTCTCAGAGCCGAACGCCGGCTTCGCGAGCTTGGTCCGGGGCTGGCTGATGTTATGTATTCGTCGTGCCCGAAGGTGAAAGAATTGAAACCCACCAATCGTCTGGGTCTTCAAATAAGACATCTGTCAACCCCACCTGCTTAATTATCTCTTCCAGTCGTTCGGATTCAAGCTCGGCATGGGTCCCTAGCAACCTAAGGGGAATTACTTCCTCACATACAGGACATTTCCTTGTTTCTGCCTGCCTGGCTGTGATAACGGACTTCAGAAGTCGTGAACTTCGAGAAGTTGGTAACCGCGAACCTCTCTTCGTTTTTGATGGACCAAGCAGTAAGGGTAACATTGAAGACGAACTGGCGCGCGTTTCGTCGTACGCGCGCTTCTTTCCTCTGAACAGTGCAATAATAAATTTGTCGATCAGGATTTGAAAGATTAAGTGTGAAAACGCACTTCGGCGAATTCGCCACGGCCATTGGATAACAATGAGAGCCCTATTATGATCACGGGTAACGATTTATTGAGAGAACTTCCGGGGGCTTACGGGGTTAGGCGTAGGGTGGATTGCTCTGAATCATTTTGGATGAAGCTGGAAATCATTGGTCACGTGTTCAGTCGCGTCGCGTTCATGCCATCGAGAAGAATGCCGCAATGCGTCGGCGGCGAATCGAATATCGATATAACAGAGCGCGGGTATCAAATGTCACATCAACACTACACGGAACACGCAGAAGGCGGAATCTAGATCTGGGTGATGCACAAAGCAAAGTTGATATCACTTTGTCGAGTATTGTACCATTTCGAATTATTTGGCCCTTGGACGTGACCGAAATCGAATGCATGTCCCAAGTCACACCAAGTTTGGCCGAAACCACCTGTTGGGTTGCATGTTTAAAGTTGCGGGCGTGATGGCAATTCTACGAAATTTTGGCTGAAATTTTCCGCTTGTTCCAGGTCGCAGCCAAAGTGGTTGAACGCCTAATTTCGGCCAATCGGTTACAGGTCACAGGCCTGGCTGAATAATTCGAAATGGTACAGTACATAGTTGTACATCCCATCTCAGCAGATTCGGACAAACCATCCTAGTTTCCTTCTTGATGCCTACAGCCTGCTCACGCCGAACAAAATTATACTGCTCGGTGGGTCATTCATCGTTGGCTGCGCTTCCTGCATTGGCTAGTCAGCTATAGTCCGAAAAATCCAAAAGGAAATAAAGCACCTGACATAAAAGTGCTAGGCCAGATTACTGAATCGGGAGGTTCGAGGCAGTTTGCAGGCGGTATCATGGACTGATGTTGTCTGACTGAAGAGGTTGAAGTTGATGTTACTAGGAAGGTCTCATTCGTTTGTAAGTGGAGCATAGCTTCTCCATCCTTTGGATAACAATTTTCGTCGAATGTCGCTAATCTTCATACACAATCTCTATGCCTGCTGTGAGAGCTGCTGCTATGGCAAGGCGTTCTTGCTCACGAGCAAACCCGATCACCGATCTTAGGATCTCACGTTGGCCTAGTCACCTCTTTCAGTATCTAAAGGTTGATCTAGCAGTGAACGTACCCTCAACATAATCATGCAACATAGACAAGACTTCTGGGCGCATCTCGGCACGCTGGGGATCGACTGTGTCGCCAGGGAGGCGATTGAGGAGAGTCTCGGCCATTTCTATCAAAGCACCTGCAGCGTTGAGATGATCTTCGTACGTCGGTAAGGATTCAGGATGTTCTTGAATGGAGCAAACAATTTCGTTCCATATGCCATCTACTCCCTTCGCGGACCGGCCGACCTCCCACCTCTTTCCATCTATACCACCAATTTTAAGGACAATGGTGTCATCAGGATTTTGTGGCAATGAAAAACCATATCCCAAAATCAACTCTGAATTTGGTTTTGCTCCATAATTGTTCAGCAGCTCCTGACCTCTGTTGGCGGGCGTGTGAAGTACAAGAGATATATTTGGGGTTTTGGAAGCCATCTCGGTCCTGTTCGTGTCGGGGTACGAGACGATCCATGACACAGGCTGACCGCGGCCGTGGTTTAGAGAATCAATGCCGGGCAAAAGAATGGGTTTGTTTGAAGGCGAAGATTGCAAAGAAGGGGTCCGCGACAGAAGGTTGGAAGGAAATGCGCGGGAGGACAGGTATGTGGCTGCCGTTAGATATGACTCCCTGTCAACAAATTAAGGGTAAGGCAGTTTAGGTGCGGACGCGCACGCTTGTGAGGGCTGACCAGGAGAATTTGCTGCCCCACTCAGAATTTGCTCCTGCAATCACGGCATGACATTGACGCCATTCGTTCCGCCATTCACGTTCACGATCCAGAGTTGCCCCATATAAATTAGTTCCCTTGAACATTTCCATCTCCAATGGACTGAAGTGGAGAGGTGTACGCAGTGCATGAGGTGCGGGTAAAGTTTTCAGGTATGTATAGTGTGCCAGGTGACTTCCAGAGCTAAGTATAAAGTCCGCAATATAATGAGATATGAAGTCACCTAGAATCCCCAAGGATCCAGTGAAAGCACAAGTACGATGCAATCCATTGGCGTTCAGTCCAACAGTTTGCAGTGATGAGATAAGCTACGTCCAAGAAATTGAGCAAGGATTGTTGAGCAACATCCTCCGTGATGGCAAGGGCAAAAGGACATGACACTATTGTCGTGTCATTAGATAAGTTGGCGCTCGCAACGACGGCTAGTCCTCCCGGTACTTCAAGTCCATTGGTCGTAGGTCAGCATAGAACAATCATATTTATATTTATCCGATTACTTACCTTCGACAAAGAGGGTGTGGGCATTAAATGTACCTCCGTTCTCCACAATCCACGCCTTAAGTAGAGCTGCGTCCGTAGGTTCCGACATCGCGATCGGTAATGTGATGACCAGTATTACTATCTTGACAACGATTGACTCTCATCGACTGGCCTGAGAGCCGCGTCACGATAACGTGACCTGGGCTTTCAAGTGTGGTGGTAAATTAAGTCACTAAGTAAGGCTACGAGTAACATGCCACGACTCTTTCCATGGTTCTCCTCGCCATCATGCTTTCAGCTGCAGTCGGAGACAAGGTTTTTTCGCTATAGACCGACCTTTTCCCAGCGTCGGACTCTGATTGACATCCTCCGCTCTAGGATCTGAAGCCAAAGGTGCGTAAACTCGTAGATCTATTGGCGGTGATGTCATGCTTGGACAGAGAATACTAAGTTAGTGTGTACGTGGGCGTCGAAACTCGATTTGAACTTATATTGGCATGATTGTCCATCCCTTCGCAGGTTCACATTGACGGCGGAGTAGGACTAACTGTACATCTAAATTGGCGCAAACATTTTTTCGTTGCTGAGTTGCTAACTACGACGTCGACATGGCCACAGTATCTGTGCTTCTCTTCTGCTCCATGAGGTATCGGAGTCCGAGTCTCGGGAATTGGTTTCTTCTGAGTTGCTCGAGTCGCAGATGGCATGTGGAAGTGCGCCTTTGGACAATCAAGAAAAATAGATAAAGGCGCTTCTGTCATTCAACTCACGAGTTGCTCTGAATGCTATCCTCTCCGACTTTGGCGCTACTTTCGTGTTCATCGTCACTGGGTGTGGCGCTCCGAGGACGAATGCCGGCTCGAATTTGGTGGCTGCCTGGTACGCTGGATGGTACGCCACTGCTGGATTTCCCTTGTCAAAAGTCAGCTGGTCGAAGTATGCTCATTTGACATATGCATTTGCGTCAGTGCCTGCATTCATTTCTGATGAGCGCCATTAGTCATGACCTGACTGCTTTAGAGAAACTATGCCTGATGTCGGTTCTTTTGATCTGAGCGTCAAACCCGAACTTGTTGACCCAGTTTGTCACGGAAGTGAGTGACCACTGTCTACCGCGGTAAAGCATTCTCTTACTGGTTCTCAGGGAGTCAAAGTGCTCGTTTCTATTGGGGGTTAGACTGGATCGTGTTTCGTTTCGTCAAATGTCGCAACTGCCCACAACCGAACCGCGTTCGTAAAGACTGTTACAATTTTGCAACAAAATATAAGCTAGACGGCTTAGACTTCGAGTATGTCTACTTACATCCGTGATCAGGATTCGGGATTGTTGAAGTGTACTGGGCTGTAGTTGGGAATTTCCCGCTTGGATGCAATACGATCGACCCACAGCATACCTGTCCTTCCTGCAAGAGTTTCACAAAGATCTAAAAGGAAATCATCTCATCTTGACCGCCGCGTCTCCAATAACTCCCTTTGCCAATCAGAAAGGCGACCCATCTGTGAACATGACTGGATTCAGCAAGGTCCTTCATTTCGATTATGAACTACGATGTCTGGGGACCCTGGAGTCAGGCCTCTCAATGACACATGTGCAGTCGCGCTGACAACCAAGTAGGATCTGCTGTCTCTGCGGTCCAGCTGTGGAGCAAGGCAGGGATGCCAATGAACCAGATGGTCTTGGGAGTCCCATCCTATGGATATGCATATAGGGTTCCTAGACAAAATACATTCAAGGCTGGATCCACCACTGTCCTTGCTTCTTCACCCGCATTCAACAAAACTGACATTCCGCCTGGTGATTCATGGGGTGATGCAGGTACTGATGTTTGCGGAGCTGAGCAACCTGCTGGAGGGACAATCGATTTCTGGGGCTTGATTGAGCAGGGTTAACGGGACACCAAGGAAAGGAATTGCTTATGCATTTGACAACTCTGCAGTCAGACGATAACTAAACAATCAAGTCCTACCACATATTGACAACTTATCGGATCTTTTTGCAGCCATATGTCTACAACCAGACCTCGGAAGTTATGGTGTCACAACGCGCAGGTACGTTGGGTGCATTTTCTGCAGATCAATCATTAATTCGTGCACTATGGTGATTTGCTGCCAAAGGCGAGTTCATTAGATCAACTGCACTCAGAGGCTTTGCAATGTGGGAGGCTGGTGGAGATTACAATAGCATCCTGGTAGATTCCATTCGCCATTCAGCTAGATTCTAGAGTTTTTCATGATCTTCGTCCTGACAAAAACAATAGGGTGTTAGGAAGCATCCTGGTATCATCATGTAAGGTACAGTTGAATGGAAAAAAACGAATTGGTACCTTGTCATAATGTATAAACATCCTCTTGCAGTAGATATATCTTATATATAAATTTAATCATCCGCAGATAGCTCATACCCAGCAGTGTGGAGAAGGGTTGCCAACTGTGGAACTCATTAGCCAGCGGGTTGATAGGATGGACGCGGATGGAAGACAGACCTGGACTTTCGCAATGGACTTTAGCTGTTCAAAATCATACCCAACTCGTTCGCTCAGATCGCCTGCGCGAATGATCAGTCGAAGCCCAGAAAGGATCCAAAGGAGACACACCACTATTATGGTACATGGGATCCACAACTGATACGTATGAGTGACACACAGAATGTAAAGAAGGCGAGGCGTACTGGGTCCAGCACGCTCAAAGAGTTGTGCAGCAGGGAAGCCTTGCTCATGAAAAGACTGGCGAAGTGCTGAGAAATAACTTTCTCTCGGCAAAGATCAATATCATACCTGGTGATCGCTGCAGCATGCCTGCCAATCAAATGATCAGAAGTGTGAACAGCCGGATGGTCAGGCAACTAACGGGAGTCGAGCCAACATGTAATTCAGGACTGTAGATGGCAGAGATATTCGCAATCAGTTGAATGACTGGAGGGGAGCCGATCCTGTTGACGTTCTAAATCAGCTTGACAATAAAGAAATGGTGCACATGACAAACACGTCTGGAATACCGAGCTGCAGGGGCTCGCCAGGCTTACGGAAGGCAAGCATGTCGGCTTGGATCATGAGAGTTATATTGGCATTCGCCGCCCTCAGATCCTCTGAGTGTTGACATGAACAACCGAATTCTGATTATAAAGCTGTACAGATGTTTACTAGCATATGCTCTCGACCCAAGCAAGCCTTGCTCCTCTCCAGCAAAAGCGACAAGCTCGACATTGCTATGGAACCGTATACCTCGCTTTGAGATAGCACGCGCAATAGATAGTATGGAAATGGTCCCAGAACCATCGTCATCACCACCTGGTGCCCTTGTCATGCCGAATGAGCCGCGACTATCATAATGACCACTTAGCAACACAGTGGCGGTTGTGTTGGTGAGCGCAGGGAATTGACTAGTTCGTCCAGAAGTTTGAGCAACAGCAATGGATGGAAGGTAAGATTGACGCACCAGATGACATTGGGGGCATACCCGGGCAAAAAGCGTAGCAGTTTGCACGTAGCGCCTGTCTCCTCGAAGCGATCCTTCAACCACGATGCAGCAACCAAGGCACCGGGAGTAAATGAATGTCTGGACACGATCCCAGACTCCCCGTCTTCACCAGTGAGGAAACGGATGTCGTCCTTCATTTGGATTACAGACAGGTCACTTGTCATTGAAGCAATAACGGGATCAAATCGAAGAGCTGCTAGGACTTCCTCGACATGCTTTGTTGCTGAAGTTGGAACAGGTATATATGATACAGGTGTAGTCGGGAGCAAGGTCGATTTCCAAAATCGAGGAAGGATGGTATCGATGATCCTCGCCTTCTCTGGACTAACAGACAAGAGCGCTGCCGATGGGGTACGATAAAACAGCTCATATCCTGGCTGCTGTTGAGAGTGTGGTATGACTTCTTGTGCCGAATTACCGCCATGGGAATAAGTGGATAGTGTATTCAAGAAAGCGTCAAATTCATTCCTGAATGATCGTGTTTGATATTTCAGGGAGTCATCAATTGCTGCTTCCGTTAGCCACACCAACTGCTGAATCTCGCTGGATGCCACAACGAATGACGCGGATGAGGCCAGAGTTTGGGATGTCCATTGAGTCAGGCAGGGGGCGTTGGGGCAAAAGATGCTCAGCGACCTTCCGCCATCCTGAAAATTCCCAAAGAAAGCAGGACTCAGACACGAATGATCGTTGAAAAGCGAAGGAGTAAATGGAGTGACAAGGACGAGGGCGGACAAGTTGACCATGATGATTGCACAGCCACAGCCACTTACACATGATTCCTCTACCCATTAGCAAACTTATGAAAGTCTTCCAGTGATATGGGTGTGTTCTTGTCTAAAGCATTGCAAATCTCTTTCTGAGCGCTCTACAGACTCCGCAATTTCAAAACAGTTGATCGACAAGATATATGAGAAACGCAAAGCCGCTGCGCTTGACCTTGAGAAGTAGATTTGCACCCAACGAATGCACATGTACTCGTGAGGCTGATTTTCGATCTGTTTTCAGGCAGATTCGAGAATGTCACCAGCAAGGAGACGAACGGCGGATCAGTCAAATAATTGACCAACTGATCGAAATGTTCAGCAACATCTCCAACCCTCTGCATATTCGGAACGGAGGACTCATTGGTCTTGCTGGTACTGCTATCGCTTTAGGCGTGGACGTTGCCCCTTATATGGAGAAATTTGTCGGACCACTTCTTGGTTGCTTCGTGGACCCTGAAAACAGAATTCGGTACTTCTCTGCCGAATGTTTGTACAACATTGCCAAGGTCTCGAAAGGTGAAATTCTTGTTTATTTCAATGACATCTTCGATGCCTTGAGTAAGGTGAGCTAGTATACGTGCTTCTCCTTCCGCTGCTACTCATTCTGTCGCAGCTGGCGGCTGATTCAGTCATATCTGTTCAAAATGGAGCTGAACTCTTGGATCGTCTCCTAAAAGACATTGTTGCCGAGACTGCATCGGTCTATATACCAGTTTACCCAGAAACTGAGAAGGTTCGGGACAAACGAGAGGAGAACCGTGGTATCTTGGTCCCTTATCCCGAAGGCTCATCTGGGGAGGACTTCCCCGAAGCCAAGAAGGCATTCTCGTTGGCGCATTTCATTCCTCTTCTCCGGGAGCGTATCTATGTTGTTAGCCCCTTCACTCGGAGTTACCTTGTCTCCTGGATTGCCGTTCTTGACTCAGTTCCTGAACTGGAGTTAATATCATATCTTCCAGAGTTCTTTGACGGCCTCCTGTTAGTACATGCTATACTTGAAAAGTTTGCTCCACTTACACTTCTTACTAGAAAATATCTGTCGGATCCCACAGAAGACGTCCGTGTTGCTGCTGAAACCCTTCTTGGCGAATTTCTTCGGGAGATCCGCGGCGTGAGCATCGTGCAGCGCCAGCTCGGAGACCAGATCAAGACCAAGACATCTGCAGAGGCTATTCGAGACACTATACAAGAACGGCTACCGGACCTTACGTTGGACACCTCGGAGCGACCAGTGTTTATCAACGAGAATGATGACTATCCAAATGATGACAATGAGTCCGCGATTAGGGATGACCCTGCATCGAATGACGATGAGCGAGGTACCGGCGGTAAGGTCATAAATAGTTTGAGAACCCTCAACTGATATCATAACAGCTTGGGTTCCTGGTCAAGGTGTAAAAATTGATTATCCTGCGATCATCGAAATCTTGATTGATCAACTTGACGGCGAACGTTTGTGGCATCTCCTCATCTTTTATGACATCTAAGCCTTTTCACAGATGAAGAAATTCAGCAATCGACCGCTTTAACATGGCTGGCAGAATTTCTGACTTTTGCTCACGAGGTCATGGTACCATTTACTCCTCGCCTAGTTCCTGCAATCCTTCCCAATCTTGCACATCACGTTCCAATGATACAATCTGCCGCCATTCGTACAAATAAACTCCTTCTCAATGTCATCCAGAATCTTCCTTCTCCGGTAGAGGCATCACCACGTCTTAGCGTCAACAAAAAGCCATCATCTCGAGCGCTCAGGTCTCCCACACCAACTGCACCTGCAACCAGGCGGTCTACGATTAGCAAAGATCCACCCAGAGATGTCTCGTCCCCCGAATTAGCAATGGAATCTCCAACTGCTCCAACGGCCCCGTTGCAAAGAGCACGGACTAGTGCGGTAGACGTATCAATGGCGCCTCGTGCAGCACCAACTGAGATTCCACTACCACCAATGTCAAATTCTGGGCCTAGTCGACCACATTCCCCCTCTTCTCTGACAAGCCAGACTGTCAACGGGTCCACCAAACTGCCCGAGGAAACTGATCTATTCGATTATCAAGCGACTGTCAATGAACTTACGATCCAATTTCTGAGCGAATTTGAGGAGACACGGGTTGTTGCCTTGAAATGGCTGATCATGTTGCACCAAAAAGCCCCGAAGAAGGTATGGCGACGAATCTGGCCCTAGCTTAAGCTCATCTCAAAACTGTCAGATTCTTGCGATGGATGATGGGACTTTCCCGGCGTTACTAAAAACGCTGTCGGATAGTTCGGAAGAAGTACGAACATAGTCTTGACGGTCTGCAGCTCACCGTACTAATCGTAAATTAGGTGATCAAGCACGATCTGCAGCTTCTGGCGCAGATATCTTCGAGCTCGGAAGAAAACTACTTCAAAGCTTTCATGATGAATCTGCTGGAGCTTTTTAGCACCGATCGGCGGCTGCTTGAGACACGAGGAAGTTTGATCATACGTCAGCTCTGTCTCAATCTCAATACCGAGAAAATTTATCGAACCTTCGCCGAGATCTTGGAGAAAGAAGACGTGAGTATCTGTCTCATTTTTAACTCAACACATCGGGACTTAATTTCAACCCCTTTCAGGATCTTGAATTTGCCAGCGTCATCGTGCAGAAGCTGAATCTTATTCTTACAACTTCTCCTGAGCTTGCAGAGTTTCGAAAACGATTGAAGAGTCTCGAGACAAGAGTAAGTCGGCAAATGTAAAGGGTGTTCTTCTTCTAAAACCGTATTACAGCAAGACGGTCAAGCTCTGTTCACGACGCTATACAGATCATGGTGTCATAACGCCGTCGCCGTCTTCTCACTATGCCTCCTTGCGCAGGCCTATGAACATGCTTCTAACCTCCTGTACATCTTGTATGTCTGCCCTAGCTCAATGAAGGTACATGGTTGCTTAATGAAAGGTGAAGCGCGGACCTGGAAGTTACGGTGCAAATGCTCGTTCAGATCGATAAACTGGTGCAACTAATTGAGTCACCAGTGTTTACTTGTACGTTGTTTCCCTGCATCTTTTCAACGATGATCTCATTGCTAGTAGACATACGCTTACAATTGCTGGAGCCTGAGAGATACCCTCACCTTTTCAAGTGCCTTTATGGGCTATTGATGCTGTTGCCTCAGAGCTCAGCTTTTGTGTCCCTGCGAAATCGACTCAACGCTGTGAATTCTGCCGGGTTCTTACACATCGCTCCCAAATCGTGATCATGCTCTCTTTGACCATTCAGACTGTTACTGAATGATGCTCCAACAGAACGGTTGGGCCGCTGGCCACAAGATCCAAAATCGGACGAGACGAAATCAAGTGGCAAGAGCTCTTGTCACACTTCCGGTTGGTGCAAGCCAAACACGAAAAGGCGCGACGACAGACACTAGGCACTGATACCTCGACGCCTTCTGACTTCATCGACGCTGGTGATCCACCGGGAGGGAGCGGCCTTGGAACGGACAGGGCCTCACGACCTCTTACTGTCGGACGGACTCCGCTGCGGAGAAGAGTGACAGGCGAACTGCCACTCAATCCAACCGCCGTCGTGACGCCTAGGCCTGGGGCATTGTCGCCGCTCAATCCCAGAGCGAGAGTCGGAGCCGCAGTGCAAAATGGGACCACAGCTGCTCCCGTAGTATCGCAGCCGCCGAAACAGAAGCGGATGAGTAGTCTTCCTAGGAAATGAATGTTCTGGTCTTTTCTTTGTAACAGTTTATTTTTCGAGAACGTATCTCCTTACAGCAGGGAATAATGTCTTCGCCGCCATTGGTATACATTCCACATTACTTTACATTCATTGCAATTTGATAGACACTAGCTATAGGATGTTGCTCTGGATTCTAAGTATATCCCCGTCTGAAAGCCCAAGATACTGTTTGCAGTATGTCTCTACACCGCCATATTTCTCTTGCATTAGTGGTAGAAAGGCCATCATGGTCTCATGTCTGCGAATCGGTTTTCAAAGTCAGATAGAAGTAGTGGGGATCATAGTACACACCGGCAGGTAAACATGTTGAGGGCAGCTTCATTATTTGATGCGAAAAGTGGCTCCATCGCCAAACGGTTCATGATAATTTCTCGTATGGGTTCACGGCCGATCCGGGTCAAAGCATAGTCGTTTGCAATAGATTCATCGTCTACACCAGCAAGCTATAAGATAGGCAAGCTAGATGTAAGAGAACAAGACTAGCATAAAAGAGAACACACCTTGAGCAATATCGCAGATATGATACCAGTTCTATCTTTCCCTGCTGTACAATGTACCAGACATGCTTCTGTTGGATGGTCTCTCACATGCCGCAAAATGGTGCCAAACGATGAGCCACCGTGATCCAAGATTTGTGAGTACAGCTCCATAAAGGCCTGCAATCATATTTAGTCGTTGGGACATCGATAAGCTGGGAGTAATCACTTCTGTCTTTCCGCTAGCATACAACTGAAATCGTCTAGAAGCAAATGAGCTGATATACGGGAGAATCTTCGTAGAGTGCATCACGTACGTACTTGGCCATCATCTCCGGGCTGTAATCCTCTGTTTTGAATACCGGTGTGTGGATAATCTCTACCCCGTCGATACTTGGCATTGGGGTCTTGTATTTCCGAATCTCGGTATCCGATCGAAGATCAAAGACTTTGGTGATGCCTAAGGCCTTCAGTTCCGCCTTTCCTGGGAGTGAAATTAGCTTCTACGATGCGGATGAATCTCCCTAATAAATGCAGACCTTCTTCTGTTATACTGGAGATTTCTGCCGAACGAAAGAGTAGGTGGGGTTTGACCATCTTGCCTGGATGGGTTACTGAGGGGTAGGAGCCAAGATCTCGAACATTGGTCACTCCAGATATTTTCACGAATGGAGGACGAGAAAGAACGTCTGCGACATAAGCCGGATCCAGAGGGTCGAGATCGTTCATAGTCGAGGCTTGCCAGTGGGCTTTCAAGTTGGCACGTGAAAGCATACCATGTGAGAGTCACACACACACGAGAGTGCCTGCCCTCAGGCGTGACTGTGACCAGATGCATCTAATTTTCCGTCGCGTCGATCCCTTATACTCGCTGCAACCATGGATTTCGATGGATTATCCTCTCCTCCTGCAATGCTCTCCTCATTACCTCCGAGCAGTGCCCCAGATCCGTCGTTGGGAAATGGCACTGAGTCTCCCCGCAGACCTACTGTTGACGCTCTGACGCTTGGTGACGATGAGGCTGATGAAGAGGAGCAAGGCGGTACTAGCGCGAGAAAACGGAGGAGACAAAGAGGTCAGGTGAATGGCGATGTTCCACTCGTTAAAGATGCTGTTGGAGAAAGCGTCGCTGAAAGCTTTGAAACTTTCCTTAAAACGTACGTTCTATGTTCAGTCTTCGCAATACATTTCTGAAATCTTGTATAGATTTACGGAAGAGGTCGCCCTTCCTGCGACACCTGCCTCAGATGGAGACATTCCAGAACCCGTTGAAGGAGAACTGGTTTACATTGAGCAAATCCACACTATGCGTGAATACGAGTTAACCACCCTCTACGTCGATTATGGACACCTCTTACAAAAAGATGACGTGCTTGCGGACGCAATTCAAAAGCAGTACTACCGATTTCTTCCCTATCTTCGCCGCGCTCTGCTCAATCTCGTTACTGAGTATGAACCCGAATACCTGAAAGTCAACCCCACGGCTGCTACTACTGACTCTGCTAATCTTCAATCACGCGAATTTGGTGTCGCATTCTACCACCTTCCGCTCGTGTCGGGTATTCGCGATCTGAGGACGGAGAAAATTGGAACACTGATGAGCATCAGTGGGACGGTCACGCGGACTAGCGAAGTTCGACCGGAACTACTCTTTGGCAGCTTCATCTGTGAGGTCTGTAATGGACTCGTCAATGACATCGAGCAACAGTTCAAATACACCGAAGTCAGTTCGGGATTCTCTCGTTGTTTCTCATACTCATTTCTGTATCCAGCCCGCGCTTTGTCCTAACCCTACATGTGGCAATCGTATAGCATGGCAACTACAAATCGACTCCTCAAAATTTACAGATTGGCAGAAGGTGCGAATTCAGGAAAATCCTTCCGAGATTCCAACAGGATCCATGCCTCGGTCTCTTGACGTAATTCTCCGTTCCGAGCTGGTCGAGCGCGCCAAAGCTGGAGACAAGTGCGTATTTACGGGCACGTTTATTGTCGTGCCCGATGTCAGCCAACTTGGTCTTCCAGGCGGAAATAAGGCCGAGCTGCAGAGGGAAGCAAACAAAGGCAGTGCCAATGCTTCCACGGGGGGAGTTGGTGGCAGCGGTGTCACTGGCTTGAAAAGCCTAGGAGTAAGAGATCTGCAGTACAAGACAGCGTTTCTTGCATGTATGGTTCATGATGCTGATGGAAGGGTAAGTACTCCCAGCCCTCGTCCGAACTATGGCTGATAAGTGTATGTAGGGTGGCACGAATATTCGAGGTGAAGAGGAGTCTGCAGAAGACAATCAACAAGCATTTATCCAATCGCTAACCGAGCCTGAATTCGACGAGCTGAAGAGCATGATCGATTCCGATCATATTTATTCTCGGCTTGTGGAGAGCATTGCTCCCACAGTGTATGGCCATGAAATCGTCAAGAAGGGTCTTCTGCTGCAGCTCATGGGTGGAGTGCACAAGCAGACGCCAGAAGGCATGCACCTGCGTGGTGACATCAACATTTGTATTGTTGGAGACCCCTCGACTTCGAAATCACAATTTTTGAAGTTGGTATACTTCTAGTACTCCAAAGTGCAGTCAGTTAACCAGTACTCGTCAGATATGTCTGTTCGTTCCTGCCTCGTGCGGTATACACGTCTGGTAAAGCCTCTTCTGCAGCTGGTCTGACCGCAGCTGTTGTGAAAGATGAGGAAACGGGTGACTTTACGATTGAGGCGGGGGCTCTCATGCTTGCCGATAACGGGATCTGCGCTATCGATGAATTTGACAAAATGGATATCTCGGACCAAGTTGCTATCCACGAAGCCATGGAACAGCAGACGATATCCATCGCCAAAGCTGGAATTCATGCGACTCTCAATGCCCGGACATCTATTCTAGCTGCTGCCAATCCTGTAGGCGGAAGATACGACCGCAAAAAGACCCTCCGGGCTAATGTTCAGATGAGCCCGCCGATTATGAGTCGTTTCGATCTATTCTTCGTCGTCCTTGACGAGTGCGATGCGAAAGTCGATATGAATATCGCAAAGCATATCGTGAATGTACATCGGTTCCAGGACGAGGCAATTAACCCCGAATTCAGCACTGAGGCACTCCAGAGATATATTCGGTATGCAAGAACATTCAACCCAAAGGTAATTATGTTTCTGGTACTTGAGTAGAGGTTCTGATACAGTTATCTCCCAAAGCTCACGCGTGAAGCTGCCGATGTCCTAGTGGAAAAATATCGCATTTTGAGACAAGACGATGCTTCTGGTGCTGGTAAAAACTCCTACCGCATTACTGTCCGTCAATTGGAGAGTATGATTCGTCTCAGCGAGGCCATTGCTCGAGCTAATTGTACCTCTGAGGTGCGTCAATAGTGGTTCTCTGCAACTACTGAGATTAATCAACTTACGAATAGATTACCCCCGCCTTTGTCCGGGAGGCATACACTCTCCTCCGACAGTCGATCATTCACGTAGAACAGGATGACATAGACTTTGACGAGGAAGAGCTTGAGGGCGAGCGTGGCGATAGGCGTCCTCCACAAACGAATGGCGCTGACGATGATGAAAATGACCAGGATGTGCCGATGGCCACCGAGATGGACGCAACGGATCAGATGGATGAAAGCTCAATGCCGGTCAATGTGCGTGTCCACGCCCCTGCGGCTGCTCTTCGGGTCGGCTCGTCGTCACGAGCAGGTAGTACCGCGTTGGGTGGCGAGAGCGTACCTCCTCCTGTACCACAGAAAAGACGGATGGTCATCACACATGACAAGTACATGACCTTGCAGAGCTTGATTGTTCTGCATCTTTCTGCAACGGAACGGGAGACAGGGCGTGGTATCGATCGTGATGAATTGATCGATTGGTACCTAGAGCTGATGGAGTCAACGGTCCAGGACGTGGACGAGCTTGAGTATGAGAGGGAGATGATTACGAAGATGTTGAGGAGATTAGTAAAGGACAACTACCTCATCGAGGTGAAGGGGGACGTACAGGATTCTCTTCCACCCACAGATGAAGCAAGTCAGGAATCCTCTGCGGCCATCGCAGGTGATGATGTGCGTGTATTTTACATGGTGCATCCCTCCGTGGATACGGAGGGATCGTCCTTGACTTCGACATCGTGATCTTCTGTGTTCTGTTCTGGTTGTTTTCTTGCTTTAATGTGTAGACTGATGTATTATTGTCACGTGTGTATGACGTATAGCGATCGAACCCTATTTGGCCTCAGATCAACTCATCAGAAACATTGCGGCGCGAGAAGCCGCCAGTGGGACCGATCTACTAGTACTTCAAGTCATCCTATCCATATACTTATCTACTAATGTCAACCAAACCCTTAATCGTGCCAGTTGTCCTGTCCACTGGTTCTCTTCGTTTCGCCGAGGTACAGGAGGACGCCGTAGCACGGGATGTCATAGATTATTTGGTCGCCATACAGGAAGTGAGAACAGAAGTAATCGGGGACCTGGGGGACCACGGCTGGGCCTTACAGAAGATTCGAGCAGAACATAATGGCCGGACATGGGAGGAAGATGAGCTGGAGGCTCTTGGAGATGGTCAGTCCATGTTGGAATTGGGTGGTTTATTCTGAACCAGGATGCTGGTACACAGGAACCATCGAAAGCACCTCGCCTGTAGCACCTCTAGTCAACTCTGTACCCGCCCCCAGCGTACAGCGGCATTTTTCTTCATTCCCACTGACCTCACATCTACACACCCCTGTGCTCCGCTTGGTATCCCTCAACGTTCTGCTCACGATCAATCTTATGTTCCTTCGCGTGCCAGAAATTCATGATGGTTATGAATACAAGTTCTTTATCTCCCCAACTATGACAGTCAGTGAAGTCATCGAAAGAGTTACGGAGGAACTCGGCTTGACCAAATCACTGCCCATGCCCGGTGGTGGCGCTCTAGAATATGTGGTGGATGAAGTTTGGTTCGATAGGAACTCCGAGAGTACGGTATGACATGCCAAATCTTTGTTCAACTGACAATTCCCGCCTTGTAGAGTTCTCAAGGCTGCCTGCATCTTCTCAAATCTACGAATTCGTTCGATTCCCGAGCTCTCCAAACCCGTTCTCGTCGTCAGCAAGGCGCATATTCAGAATATGTGTGCCCGACGAATGGTATCGCCGTTCGAAGTCTCGTAATCTTTCCGCGATTTCGTTGGAAGCATCCGAGTCGACTCTCAAGCGTCTAGTGTCTCTAGAAGAATCAGAGGAGGAAGATGAAGATGAAGGAACTGCGAAGCTTGGTCCAAGTTCTCCGGAACATCCGATGGCGACGGCGGATTGGCGAGGGTCACTCAGGTTATCAAGTCTTTTCGATGGCTGGTTGCGACCCGCGTCACCCAATTCACCGGATCGTAATTCAACCATCCATCCTGTGGACAATAGGAAAAGTGTGAGCGAGCCAAGGCTTGTTGAGCATCATACCGGAAGCGACCTAATGAGCCCCGATGCAAACAACAGCGATGCGGAGGACGTCAGTTCATCAGAATTTGACGCTATGCTAGTATGGCTTTGTTGGCTTCATGAAATGATGTGCTGATGTCATATAGGACGAGATGGGTCTGAAAGGCGAGAAACGGACTCGCATGTACGAACTTCCGCCTACTCACAAGAAGTACCTACTGGAGCAGAGCCAGGGATCTCGTTCAAATGTTACGCAATCTTCTCTGGTCTCCAATCATAGTGGCAATACATCATATCCTGCTTCTTACGGACCATCTAGCGGTTCCGAAGCTTTGTTACCACGGCTTGTACCACAGCTCACTGGAGATGCTGGTCTTATGCGTAGATTTTCGCTTACTGGATGGGGGTCCGGAGGTGCTACCCCTCCTTTGATATCTTCTGAGCCTGACCGATCTAGTGGCGAGTTTGCCTCGAACGCTAACGGCAAAGGGAGGGCACAGGTGGAACAGGAAATACAACCAATGCAACCTCAGACCACTGGGGGTCTCTGGGGCAGTTGGTGGGCTTCATCTGGAGGTGAAAGCGCTGTACCTGATGAGATAGATGGGACGAAGGACATCACCAAATCAGCAAAATGGTATGCAGATGCCCTCCAGGGCCGCAAGTTGGTGTATTCCAAGCTCTTAGTAAAGCAACTGATATCTTTACGCGTCCACTTATCGACGGCTAAGCTGGCTTGGATCGAAGAATTTATAGGCAAGGAAAGGGGAATGGACGCCCTAGGAGCTTTGTTAGCAGGTCTTGTCGGCAAAGGGGGAAAGAGAAGGAACTTGAACGACATGGAGACAACTGTTCTCTTGGAGCTTGTCAAGTGTCTACGAGTGTTGCTGAATACAGAGGTGAGTCTTCGTTTTCTTTTATGCCGGCCATTTGATAAGACATGCACACAGCCTGGATTTTCTCAAGTGCTCTTATCACCTACTATAATCACCCATATCGCCTACTCACTTCACGCTTCATCCCTAAAATTGAGGTCACTATCATCAGAATTACTTGCAGCTATATGTGTGCTATCTGGGGAAGCTGGACACAAGGCGGTTTTGGCGGCAATGTCAGACTATTGTATTGCTTATGAAGAGTCTTTCCGCTTCGAAACACTTATAGGTTCCCTTCGCATCCCCGATCTCGGCGATTTCGATGAATATGATGATGTCTTTGGTTTTGGAAATGAGGAGGAAGGAGTTTGGGGGGCTCGTACGGCGTCCATGGCTCTGATCAATACACTCACCAACTGCTTTGACTCTCTCGAAGATCGCGTCTTTCTTCGAGAAGAGTTTGGCAGACGAGGACTGAATGAAGTCATAGTTGTACGTTGCCTTCCGAGTTTCCGCTTCCAAGACTAAATATCCACACTGTAGGCTTTACGATATATCAAGCCCCCAGACTCGTTATTGACCCAACTAGACGTTTATACCGAACAGAAATTTGAGGACGAGGAAGACATGCGTGAGCGCGCCCGTGCTGTGATTGGTCATGGTGTCGGAGGACATGCACGAACGAGGTCCGATTCCGAAGTTGTCCTGGAAGATCTCATTTCTTTAGCCAAGAAACACGGGGAACTTTACCCAATGATGGTCGAGATCTTGAATCATTATGGTCAGATACTGCAACGAGACATTGGAATGTGCGTATAAGTTCGTTCTGTTTTTTTAAACCCCTGACAACTGTTCCAGTCAGCTCAAGGCCGACTTGTTCGTTATTCTGGATCGTTTTGTGGAACAAGCAGCACTGCTGGACAACTTGTAAGTTGGTCATTCTTATCAGGCTTGAGATTGTAAGGCATCACCTTGTCGTGCAGCGATGACAGCTGGCACCTTTTCATGAAGCGTTTTGCAGCTTCTGTACAGTATATCACTGGTCAGGAGCCAGAAGTAAGAGCTGCAGAATCCAGAGATATCGTAGAGCAAGAACTGGAGGATTTGCGAAGTAGAGTTGAAGAACTTAATGACGAGGTAAGTTTTCCTTTGCCAGAGCTACTCCTTGCTCACTTTTTCGTAGCGAAATAAATTGCGTAACGATCTTGACGAGAAAATTGCTGAGATCAACACTCTGAAATCGCTACCCCTCAATTTCCAAGGTCCCCATGTGAAACCTGCGGGTAAAGGTGGCCCTGAGGTACGACAATGTTGTCAGTTAGTATCACGACTGCGTCACTTCAATCGTTCGTAGAACTTCCATGGGTTGGTCCAACGGCTTGTGCAAAAGGAAAAACAAGTCCTTCTACTCCAAGCTGAGCTAGATAGTTTCAAGGCGATGAATACGGTCGAGGACCGTGAGGCTGTACGCTTCTATAAAATTCCTTACTCTCCTTCTCTAATGAAACGATGGCCTAAAGGATGAGCGTGCTAAACGAGAACGTGACAGAACAAAATGGAATACTTTGAATGACGAGATAGCGAGACTTAAAGTTAAGGTTTGCAGACTTTCATGCGCATATCCGAGGTAATATCGAACTCGATGTTAATTATATTTAGGGCGGCGAACTCGAAACATCTCTTGGAATTAAAGAGAAGGAGATCACATACCTCAAACGCGCTCTGGAATCTGTTTACAGTCGTTTCATGTCAAGGGAGGATGCTCGAGAGGAAACACGAGGAACTGACACGGATCCCCATATGATGGCCGCTCGGACGATCGAACAGCTGACGCACAAGGATGACCGTATTGCTACTCTTTCTGCAGAGGTGGCTGATCTTAAGGTCAAACTGGCTGCTAAGCCTATGACAGAAAAAGAGTTCAAGACAAAGTCTCCGCCTCCTCCCCCTCCTCCGAAATCGAAGAAAGTTATCCCAATACAGACGCCGAGTGTGCAAGATGTGCTGGTAACTTCCCCTTCTTCCGCTGATCCTCCTCTATCATCTCCCCCGCCCCCACCACCCCCTCCCTCACGCCCCCCTCCCTCTCCTCAAGGTGTTCAATTTGTCCCTCCTCCGCCACCTCCGCCACCTCCACCTCCACCTTCGCTGCTTTTGCCATCAGGACTAAACAGTGGACCTTCCCCTCCCCCGCCTCCTCCGCCACAGCCACTAAACGGCTTATGTCCATCAGCCCCAGCCCCTCCTCCCCCTCCTCCGTCGGCATTCAGGATGGGTGGCAAGGCGAAAATGATTCGCCCCACGAAACGGTTAAAGCCCTTCTTTTGGAACAAGGTGACCAACACGCATCTCGTGTCCACCGTTTGGAATGAGGTGTCGTCAGACTTTTGTTTCGACATGGACGATCTCGAAGCGAATTTCGCTATAGACACCAACTCTTCGACGCCCTCCCAGATCAGAAGTCCGACGAGGAAGCAGAGTGTTACATTGTTGGATATCACGCGAGCCAATAATGTCGGCAAGTCACTAATCTAGAAGTTTAATATCCGTATAAGCTGATATTTTCTGTCTTTCACCAGCAATAATGCTTTCTAGAATAAAGCTGGGCCTGCCCGAGATACGGAAGGCTCTGTTGGACATAGATGATGAGAAATTACCTGTTGATGATCTCAAGGCTATTGGCAGACAGCTTCCAACGACGGAAGAGGTGCACACTTCCAGAGTCCATTCTATACACTGCCTTAACACTGCCTACCCTACTTCAGATCAACAGAATCAGGGATTTCGAAGATGTCCGGAAGCTGTCAAAAGCAGATCAATATTTCAACCAGGTCATTTTAACACGTTGGTTTACCCTTTCGTACCCTGATCATTCCTCAGATCATGACTATTCCACGCCTTCCACAGCGACTCGAATGCATGCTTTACCGTCGCAAACTCGATCTTGATATTGAAGAAATTCGACCGGAGTTGAACATTTTGCGTAATGCATCGGAGGAGCTCCGATCGTCCGCGAAGTTCAAGAAGGTTTTGCAAGTGAGATAAGTTTTGGTATGACAAAGAAGAAATGATTCTCACAATTGCATATCAGGTTGTCCTGGGGATTGGAAATGCTTTGAATGGTTCTAGCTTTCGAGGAGGCGCACGGGGATTCCAGCTTGAAGCTTTGCTCAAGGTCAACGGGAAGATGACCATCTTACTCTTCCTTGTTGATGCTCTGTACAGATGAAGGAAACCAAGACCGCGAAGGGCGATGCTGATTGTCCGACCTTGCTGCATTACCTGGCACGAATTCTCTTGAGGACAGACCCTTCTGTAATCCAGTTTCTCGAGGACCTCCCGAATCTCGAACCCGCGGCCCGAGGTACGTGCCCACAATTGTTGCTTCTCGTCATGACGTGATGTCCAACAACAGTGTCGGTACAAACGATTACTCAAGCTATAAATGCTTTAGTCTCGGGCTTGGGACAGATTAAGGATGAAATCAAGGAATTGCAGCAGGTTCGTCTACCAGTAGATGATCAATTTATTCATGTCATGCAGGTGAGTATCCCCGAGCTTCTCTTCTGCTCTTCTTGAACCATGACACCCGATCATTATCATAGCCTTTTGTCACGAAGGTCAGCGCCAGCGTTGATGCACTAAAAAATATGGGCGCTGCCTTGGAAGGAGAACTGCGTTCGTTGCTGGCATATTATGGAGAAAACTCCGATTCTCCGAACGCCCCGAAACCCGAAGACTTCTTCGGACTCGTTGCATCCTTCTCTTCTTCTCTTCAGGCAGGTGTTTGTACGCACATTTTTACGGCAAATTGGATAACAAATGACATCCAGAAATGTGCCCTCGAGGTTCACGATGCAGAACAGAAGCGCAAGGTAATGATACCCGAGCCACCAGAAGAACTACCCGTCCAAGAAGACGTTGGTGTTTTTCTCTCGTTGGTCTTCATTCGTGCTTACAACCGAATCACAGACAATCAAGGGGAAGGCGACTCCAACCCCTCAGTCACGGCAGTCACTCATGCCCCCTCCTGCAAAGTCACAGGGGTACGCAGCTGGCAATCGGTCTGTGGGTCGGGGGGAGGTCGACCTAGCGATTCGCAGTCTGCGGGATGGCACACGGAGGGCGCGGCCTCATACTTGGCGGCCATTGAGCAGGATCTTTTTAGACGGGAGACCTCAGAGTCGGCTATTCGAGTGAATGTTTACAATATCCAGGTTTCATATATGATTATATTGTATCTTTTTTTCCGTACGTACATAATTTTCTCAGTACTTGCGGTATGTATTTTCTTCATGTAAATTTCGTATTACTGGATTATGAATATTATGGCTTGGGAGTCAAAGGGGTCAAAACGGTGTTCCCCTCCCTTTCGTATCAGTGCTTCCGTATTCTGCTTAGGCTGAGCATTTGATATCAGCTGTTGTTCAAGCGTGGCTTCAGGAAAGTCATTCGATCAATGCTACAAAGAGGAAGTAAGATGGGAGAAGCGAGGAAGACGTCAGCGGGGATAGATATGCAGGAGTTTGCGAGCTGTAAGTCGTTGATAAAATACATACTGCAGGTATAGATGAAGAACGCGTCCTTGAGTCTCATGAATATCAGCTAAGCTACAGAACTAAACACTATTGTAATGGGCCAGCCAAAGCGCACTTGACGAGATGGGAAAGAAGAGGTACGGATGACGGATCTATGAACGCGGGGGAACAGTATACACAGGAGTGGGAGCGGATACTGGAGCGTGCGTCGTATTGTGGATGGCATCGCCAGGGTATTGCGCCGCCGCTGCACTCTGTTGTTGGTACGGCACGTACCCGTGTGGATAGACTTGTCTATCGTACGAGGACGTCGAAGAGTCGGTTCTCGCTGTTGCCCGATACGCAGAGGGAGCAGGGGCAGGGACAGGGACATAGGAAGCGGCAGGTGCATAGACAGGTGCAGCAGAAGCATTGGGGGATTGATTGTACTGAATGGCACCTGAAGGCCCGATTACTGCTGGGTAAACCACCCTCGCATTCATGGGCAAGGGCTGTGCGCCCTGGATCTGGATTTCTGCCATGACAGTTGAGGGGCTGGACGACGGAGAGAAGAGGGGACCATGTTGTCCAGTATTACTCCCGCCATACCAGGATACAACCGGGCGATGGGGAGCCTGAGGAATAGGCGAGGGTGAAAACAATTTGTTACGTCGCCTGACGGCACGTTGGCCGAGGGCGGGGTAGTAGTCGACCGTCACGCGCTCCGATGCGACCCATGGGAGGTTGTTGAGTTCCCGGAAGAAATTTTTGACGCGGGATAGGTAGGAGCCTAAGGAGGCGGTGGAGGGTGGGGGTGGTGGGGAATCCATTTTGGCATAATCGGAAGCTAGCTGTGGTTCAACGGAAACGGGGCTGGCTATATAAGGGGGTTCATCATGGTCGACGCCCGTGGGTTGGATGGATTGGTGATGTGCTGGGGAGGATGGTGAGGACATGTGTGGTTGTACAGGTGAGTGTTGGTCTTGTGCAGGTTGTGGTTGTGCGGGGGGAATTGGACCCGGATGGTACAGCTCTGATTGTGATGATGATGGAACAAAGCGTTCAGGATTTGTTGTGATTATAACAATGCCTTCTTCTGGAGAAAGTGATCTGCGTCTGTTTCCTCGAAAAACCTTTTTCATGTTGCCGACAAAGCCTCCGATGAAACTCCTGTTTTCTGGAGGAGACATTTGACCTTGTTGTGCATCCTCGGCTTGAGCCTCGAGGTACGGTACATCCGGATCGACGTTAAAGGTACCACCATCGGCTCTATGCAAGTTTTCAGGTGTAGGAGGCGCAGCTACTTGCCCTGGAGTTTGGGAACGATACTGGTGGCCCTGTGCAGACGGTAACGAAGGGTTTGGAAACATGGGTTGAGGGTGCCTGATGTGATTGCCATTGCCAGCCATTGTTCGTGGAATGGAATCTGACTATGGGGTATAACAAGGGAACATGACATACACCGACTCAACATCGAGGCGACGGGAAGTGAGCATCATTTGGTTCTGTTAGGTCCCCGGCCCGAGTAGGAGTCGCCGCGATGAATATTATATGATTATACAAAGCATAGTGTATCACAAGAAAGGAACGTTCTTCATCTCACCGGCTGCCAACAAATCCTCGTCAAACGCCTCATTCCCCACATCATCATCCCCCAACATTTCGTCCTCCATCTCCTCACCCTCCTCGCCGTCTCCAACGGACCGCGATTCGTCCTCGTCCTCATCTGTGACAAAATGCATCTCATCCAGCGTCCCAGGCATACTGGTCAAACTCCTCCTCCTCTCTATCCTCCTCCGCCTCCCATCCGCTCCCATCTCCAAGTCATCCTCATCGTCAGATTCATATGACATCGACGAAGCCGGACTCGCACTCCTCCGACTATTCCCCGTCGTCTGCCCGAAACCCAAAGTATTACTCAACTTCTCAAACGACGACATCTGCCGCAGCCTCGCATTCCCAGTTTCCAGGTCCCCTGCCAAAGGAGAGGGCGATAGCCTGCTGGGGCTTGGTCTGCTTACCAGACTGAAATTCCTCAGCCGAGCCAGGGCGCTTTGATTCGAGGTGTCGGAGCGTGCGCTCAGCGCCGGCGAAGGAGGCGATAAGTCGGGAAGGGGAAAATCTTGAACCGCAACTTTCCAGTAATTAAAGTCTGTAAACTCCGGCGCCCATTTTCGGTGTATGGGCGGGAACATTTGGTCTACGAGATCAGTCATGTGAATGTAGCTATCAAAGGAAATTAATTCAACTTGGTGATAAGATGTTGCCAAGGACTTACGACGACTTGTAGCCTGCCAATTCTAAAAGCTCCATCTTCACGACGCCCGACGAGTCGATGGTGAATATCCGTGCACTAGGAACGTTGACACTGCGGTATGACAGAGCGTCCGTGATACGATTACCAAATCCTGCGTAGAAAGGGTTTCGCGATGCTTCTCCAAATAGACGCTGGATATCCCTCAAGCATGCCATCTTGAATACTTCCGGTTTACGCATGATGACTTCCCTGAATAAAGGCATGTTTAGTCAGAATTGACAAAAAATACATATACGTGTCTGGATGGTCCATACCGATGCAGTGAGGCAATTAACCGGTCAGGGCTCATGATGACTGGACCTTCGGGAAGCTGGTAATCATTCTGTTTGATACCCTTGAGGTAATCACGCGTCGCATCCGCCTGTCCAATAGCCCGCGACGTCAGGTACATAACCTTGTATCCATTCCTTCTGATATCAGTATACAATTTCGCAACGCCGAGATGTGTCCAGTCTCGTCCAATCATAGCAAAGACGTGACCCAAGCCATCAGATCTGACGTGGATAAAGTGGGATCAATATCACGGATATACTCGCAGATGTATAGGCTTATCAGTAGCCGCAGGTTACCCACTTTGTTATTGTCCCATCTATGTCCGACACGACGACGAGGTCTGACGAGTCCCATACGAAGATGCGAGCAGTGCAAGCGATCACTCCAGAGGCGGAAAGTGAAAAGGTGATGGTGTTTGAACCGGGCTTCAGGTTAAGCGTTTTCTGTTCGCAGAGTGAAACGAATTGATTCAGTTGCATTACCAGACAGGTAGCAAATACGACATACGAGCTGTTCAGAAGTCAACCGCAAGGTCTTGGCGAATTTCCGTTTCGCCATGGGTGAAGCGGGAGACGGTATAGCTATAGCATCCTGCGCAGGGAGCTGAACGGGAGTTGAGGGCAATGCGGGTGCCGATTCGGCAAAGGGGATATCTTTTACGGTGTTCATCTCCAGAGCCTCGACTTCAGCCGGGGGTCCAGTCGTGAACCGTTCCTGAGATTGCCCAATGTCAGTTCAGATAGTATATGAGATCCATTAGAAACGCTCACATCCTGCACAGGCGCTGAAGTCGATTCGCGGAGTACGGGCCTCTCGAGTTTGACCTGAGAGACCTTGATGGTGTCGTTATCATCCGAAACACTGGGCATTGCCCGCCTACCCCGACTCCACCATTGCGCCCACGACGATGTACGCTTTCCAGTTGGCTTCTCAGGTGGTTCCGATTTTGACCGCGTGTGGTGTTGTCGATCATAAGACTGCTCTTGCAGGTCTGGTGAAGGTGGTGAAGGTGGGAGCAAAGGTTCTGCGTTATCACGGCTGTCGCTGTCGAGAGAGAATGAAGGTGAATATCCGGATTCGCCGTGCTGTTGTTGAAGAGTGATGACACGCCATTTGGAGAGCGCACGCATGACAGGAGATCTGTCGTTACGTGTGATGTACCTAGAGACGAAAAGGTATTTCAACTATGTTGTCTCCACGGCACAACACGACTTACTGGTCGTCAGTCCACCGTACCACGAGCCTTGGATCATCGATGATGCTGTCGTCATCTAAGAACCTATGGACATCGATCCTTCCGAGCGAGAACAGCCGAGCAGCCTCCACATCTCCCAGTTTACCGGATATTTGTGTCCCACCGGGCCTGCCATATCGATTCCGCCTTCCTCTCACCTTCTCCGTCTCCCCAGTCTCTTCAGGATCGGACATTGAACCCTCGTTAGTCATACCTTCTACATATGACATCAGACTCAGCTCGAACCCAATCTCCCTCCCATCGATCAAGAGTAGGAATCGCGCTGGGTCCGTGGGGCTGGGTTTTAGTCTCCCTCCCTTGCCAAAACTCGGTAGTCCCGCATCTACATTTCCGACGTCGCGGAGGCCATCATCCAAGTCACCAACTTGTTCAGGTCCATCATACTCCAGATGATCGTCAGGGAGCTCTCTATGTTTCCTCTTCTTAGTCGGACTCCCGTCTACGCCAGGGGGCACGCTGTGGCTTCTACAATGTTCATGCTCTCGCTCTTGGCTCTCCTCTATGATGCCAGCTGGGCTCATGCCCGAGGCGTCCACATTTGCCTTACCCCTGCCTCTTCCCCTAGACCTTCCGCCTTTTCCGAATGTCGAATGCATAGGTGACGGCTGCGGAAATGCGCCCCACTCCCAGGAATACTCCTGAGTAGGTACAATAAGGGATAGTTTAGAAGAAGAGGCTTTATTCTCCAGCAAGCTCCCGTCGTGCTCTTCAGCATCTGGCGGAGGTTCCGAGATGGCACGGTGTATTGGAGGGACTTGCAGATCTTCCATACGAGTGGGCTCTTGAGGTTGTGATTGTGACATTTCGAAGGCAGGTGAAGGGGTTGCAGATCCTATATGAAAATCGTTAAGATGGACGCCCAAGGGGTAACCAGAAGACGAACTAGGAGTGTTACTGGAAGGGAAGGAGAACTTCTGAATGGATGGCACTGGGCGATCCGATCGTTCGCGTGGGTGGGAATGGTATCCCTCCGCATCCAACACAATGTCTGTCGAAATAGAGTTTTGATTTATAACTACATAAGTGAGTTTGTGCCACTGACCATGGTGGTACTCGACCTCTGGCTCAAATAACGTGCCGTTAGCGGCCTTGATTGCCTCGTCGACCCGTTTGTCTTGAACAAGCATCTCTTCTGTGTTCAGCACGGAATGGGGGTGGGTCGGAGTTAACGGAGGGGAAGGTAGGGTTTGTGCAGGTCGCGGCGGCTGTGGGATGGAAGCCTGTGACGGCTTGTTTGGGGATGGAGGTGGGGATGGTGGCTTGTGTGTGGTATCGACGTTTGTGAGGGCGTCCTCCTCTCCTCGAGAAGAAGGTAGAGCGTTGAGATCCAAGAACTCAGGCTCCTGGGTGTCGGGTTCCTCCTTCCGCAGTACGTTATATGTTGTGCGATCTTGTCCATCGTGTTGAGTAGATTCACTGCCATCCGGACCTTCTCCTGCGCTGAGGTTGTCTTCTGGGACGCCTGCGCCCTGTGAGCCTGCCTCGTGGGGACGTGTGGGTTGGAGGAGAGGGCTCGTAATAAGATCATCAGGGACATCGTCGTCCGTTTCGAATACGAAGAAAGCTTCCCCAGCTTCTCCTATCTTCATATTGAATGGAATGGGATGTCCATTGACAAATACATTGACCTGGATGCCGATTTTCCGAATCAGATTGCACAATCAATGAACGAAAGCAACGAACGAACCTTCTTATCTCCTGGACGTAGAACTTGCCATTTCCCAAATCGAACATGAAAGGGGGAGCATGCCAGCTCGATGTCGCCGTTGTCGGTGGGTCGTTGGATGACAATGACGTCGATTGCGCCTGTGAGAGTCGAAGGGTTTATTGGCGGAAGATCCTTGTAGTACTGGTAGGGCGCGCTGATTGCATTTACAGCGCCCCGTATGTAATTCATGATTTATGGAAAGAAAGAAGATTGAAGTAGTTGGCCAGTTGAGGCCTGCCAGAACGGCCGGACAATAACGGACCGTCACTACACATGCTGCATTATTAATTCAATAATTGATTATTAATATGATTTTTTGGTTGCCTCTTTGAGCGGTCAATTAGACGCTCTCTGCTCTGACATCGCTCACCCTACCTGAATTCGCTCCGGAACTTCGTTAACGTCCGCAAGTTGTCAGCGAAGTCGCGCTTTATATCGATGTTTGGTTATGGCTAGATCTTGGCGCAGAGCGTAAACTCTGGGCTAGTGAACTCGCACTCCTTGCAAAAAATGGGAAGGGTATGAATAGAGGAATGCCCCACCTCGTGGGTATTTTACCATCTTCAACTTGAATGGGTAGTAAGTTCAACTTGAATTAGTCTACTTCATCCATCAGTCGAGGAGTTTATTTCAGACCCTCATGGGACTTCATTGTATCTAATATTTCTCTCATTCTACGAAACGTACGCTGACATCTATCAATCTGACTAAACTTGTTGATTCTTTCTAAAAACATTGTAATCCCAGATCTCATCACTCTGTAGTACATGTACAGATCAGTCTCGCGTTTAATAATCAAGTGGATCTCACAGCCTTAAGTAATTCGTCTTTGACATGGCATGCTCAACAAATTGGCGGCATTTTCTTTGCATATCACACAAGCACATATTGGAGATGCGTGTGAAGTTATGCTGTACAATCTGTTCCGAGGAATGTCTACCAAGCCCTGGTGATAGAGATTCCATCAACCTATCTTTCAAAGATCGAGGATGTCTTCGTCACGTACGTCACTTGACACGATTGCATCTGTCTAATGATGAGGGGCGGCTTCATGGTCGTACAGCGGACCCATCGGCGGCTGAAGTTTATCTATTTTATATACGGAGTTAGAACAGGAGCACGAAAGCACGTACAGGAGTATTGCGCTCCCTACGATACAGTGCTATTAGCACTCTTTGGATGAATGAATAAGGTGTCATTACCATTTAGTTCCCCCAGGGAAAAGAGGCGCTGTTGGAAGACGGTCTCAGTACAATCCAAGACTTGATAAACAGACTGACAAATGTAGGGGTCGGGATGTTTCTTGCTGGCTAGCTCCGCCTCTGCCCTCTCTAGAATGACGGCCAGTGCTCGCGGGTCGTGCACATTGCTATAGGAATGAATATTGCAGTACTTCGCAATGGAGCTCTCCCACGCACCGATTCTGTTCGAACTCGGCCCTTATTTGCAGGGCTTTTGGCCTCCAGTGATCTCTTCTGACAGTCCAATCGAGTGCATTTTGCAGATGGCGTTTGTACAGCGATTTGACATAAAGTCTGTGGGCCGACGAAAAGGTCGAGGTGGACATGGTAGGAATTAGTAAGGAAAGAGCCGCGAACCGTTCATGACATAAGCTGTCAAAATTTTGTTTGCTTCATTTGCACTTGGATATCCAAAGTCGCAATAAATGGACCCGCATTCCAGGCTCTCCCAGTTCAATCAAAGAGTCCCAAAATCAGGTCCAAAATCGGTCAACTACAGGTTTGCGGACCTTATGGCCCAGCCAAAACCTTCACTCGACAAACGATCATTGTCCAAAAAAACCTCAACTTCGTCCCTTCTCATCCAACGCCCTATTGCCACAAATTCGCGAGTCAAGCAAGATGAGAAGTACCGCAAGGACATGTACCTCGCCTTCGTCAATAACGCGTTGAAGCAGAAGTCTAGAGTGAGTGGGCCGGGTCATCGAGATCACACGAGCATCACCCATGCGATGTAATTTAGGGCATCAGCGATACATTCGAAGAGCTTGTGAATCAGTTCAATCCCAAGTTGTCGCGAGAGCAAGGTGTTCCACAGCTGATTCAGTTGCGCCTTTGGATCTCAGCTCTTTCGCATGTCGTCTCGCGACTCGAACGAACACACTCTGCGCTGGTGGATGCCATCGTCAATATGCAGTGGACAACATTGGATACCGCTACTGTCAAGTCGTACACTGTCTTCATGGGCATGCTGGTCAGCGCCCGACCTGAATATCTATCTCTCGTTTTAAGCAAGATCGCTCAAGGATTTACTCATCGTGCGTACCCGTCGTTCGTGTACGTCTAGAACACTTCCAAAACCTTTGCATTGCAGAATCTAGCATCCAAGCACTTGAAGCAGGTATGCCTGAAGGGTCGGCCAGTCCATTGACACGTCGTGTGATCTATGACAGATTACACTACCTTCTTCAGCACCTGATTTCGCTGATTCCAACGCTTCCATCTACGCTGCAGCCCCTACTTGTGCGTAGCTTTCCGCACAAACGGCAAAGCCAAGTCGCACAGACAACATACATCCGAAATTTGCTACGAATTTCCGTGTACTGTCCAGAGCTTGCTGACAAGATCCTGGCTACAATCATTGATCGTACGATCCAAATAGATGTATGTAGCATTCCATGTTGAGGATTGCCATGATATTGACCGACACTTCACCTAGGTCGAGATTCAGGTCGAGCTGGAAGAGCTTGAGGAAGAGGAGGCTGCGCAGGACCAAGATGTCTTTGAATTAGACGCATTTGATACAGTCGTTGGACAAGAAGGGGCCGATTCGGACTCGGATTCTGACGATGAGGGTGAAGGAGACAACTTGAGTGATCTATCATCTGTTGGCGGCGACATGGACGATGAAGCACAATCATTCGAACTCCCAACAAACGTGAAGCACATACAAGACATGGTCAAGAAACTAGATGCCATATTGACACTGATTTTTGACCACTTCCACCGGGCGCATACGTCAATAATGACCTTGGGAACCCTTTCGCCTCCGCCCTCCGACCTACCTCCCTTACCAAGATCGACACCACCTTCCTCCCCCATGACCACACCTATACTTTCTCATCTTGAGCCCTCCGACGGCGAACAACTCACTTCTGTTACCAGCACGCCACCACTTCCACCATCCGCAACCTCATCCCAATCCGGAACAATTGAGTGCAGTAAAAACTTCTTGCGCACCCAGTTTCACACACTCCTCTCCGTTTTTGATCGTACCATTCTTCGCACATTCAAATCGCGATACACGCAGTTCCTCGTCTTCTGGTACACATCTCTTGATCCCGAATTCTCCGACGTCTTCCAAGGTATGCTTGTTGATCGTGCGCTGTTCGAGAACAGCCCAGACAGCACAACACAGAACAATACCCCCGCTGTAACTCGTGCGGCTGCGGCATCATACCTTGGGAGTTTCGTCAGCCGGGCGACGTTTGTGGACCGGGAAGGCGCGCGGAGAGTCGTCGCAGTGTTGTGTGAATTCCTCCGAGCTCATCTGGAAGCCGTTGAAGAGGTGGATAGGGAAGGTGGGTTGAGCGGCATCACGCATAATACCGTGTTCTACGCTGTTACGCAGGCGGTGTTTTTAATCTTCTGCTTTCGCTGGAGAGACTTGTTGGAGGAAGAGGATGAAGATGAGCTGCTGGTTGGAAAGGGAGGGAAAAAGTGGATGCCTCAATTGAATATACTGCAGAGAGTGGTGACCTCCATCCTTAACCCTCTCCAAGTAAGGTCTATTCAATGATTTCTTGCGGACATAACGTGATATATTTTGAACAGGTGTGCTCACCTAATGTGGTCATGCAGTTCGCCAGAGTGGCGCATGCGACTGACTTCATCTATTGCTATACGATCCTC
>QFEU01000586.1:0-15230 GCA_003316345.1 Tricholoma terreum | reverse complement strand
AATTGCAATCAACATTCATTTCAAGTCCACCATATCCAAGTTGCAGTTGACTACAATATAGATAGGTTACCTCCATTTGATGGGTACACATACATCTGGACTTGGAAAGGGATCATCATCTGTTTTTGTGGTTCAAATACCTACTTCCATATCCTTTTTGACTTCACTTGTTATGTAGCTCTGGCATGTGCTGCATATGTTCACATTGTTTACTAGTCAGGGCATTTTGCCATCCATCCATCCATATATTTACTTATTACTAGTACAGATACGAGATAGCCATCTTGGGTGATTCTTAGTCTCTTGGAGGCCAAGGCATTATGAATTCATGTAAACAATGTAAACAAAAGGAGCTCATAAACTCCACCCTATTCAGCAAAACCAAGACCACCAGAATATGATAGGGGCCAAGAATCACATGCTAGCAGAGATCTGAGATCTGCCTCTATTCATAGACCTTGCTGCGGCAACAATAGATCGTATGAGACACACACTGGGCCCATGTTGAACAGACCTCGTTCTCAATAAATTGAGAACTCGGAACACATTTTTGACTGGGATGGTGTCGCTGACGTCTCTGGTGAGAAGCTCGGAGATGGTCTTGCTAATGCCTTGGGGTGCAGCGAACACGACAGCAGCGGAGGCGAACGCAACAAGGGCGTAGAACAATTTCATGGTACTGTAGGTCAGAATTCAGATCGTCGATATGAACTTGAATGTCAGAACTCACGACCAGGTCACTGTGTTAAATTGGATTGCAATCTGTAACGTCTTCGCACTATGGAACCAATTACAAAAGTTAAGGAGGAATAGTCGTTGCTTGTATGTTCTACTTACCAAGAGAGAAGTTGGGACGAATTACTTGCTGATGGATGCAATCGTTTCGCCTTCCTTTATACAAGTAGCCTTGGTATTTATCTCGATTTGTAGCTATTGAAGGATGGATATACTACATCCCAAGCAGAATTGCAAGGTCCAGGCATGAAACGTGAAATTCGCTAATGGCTGTGTATAGGAGGTCATGGTGAGCCAATATCTAGGAGGCAAATTGGCTTGGCACATTCACCGACTCGGTACAGAGTCCTCCATGAACAAAAGACAGCATCTCATGATGAGAAAGCACTGCCGCACTGCGAACATTTGAAGGATGGCCACTTGATACTGTAGCCACATTTCATCTATTTTGGGGTCGGTGCGGGGAAGAATGAGATCTCGACCGATATGGGCAATGCGAAGACTCCCCGTCCAGCTTGTGGCACACAGACACCACAGCCATAATGCCATTTCCTGGTCGCTACTAAGTCCTAGTATTCTGTGCCGACGATAGAATAACATTATGAGTACTACGAGAAGTAATACAATCCTGTTGGCTGTCAGCTTGGGTGCAGGCGGTGAAATTTAGATACTCTATTGGAACCGCAAGTCTGCATTCCCTTTCCTCTCCGCTAAGATTCCGCACGCTTCTTGCCACAGGGGTACTCCGCTTGCTTGTTTCAAATTTATGAACCAGCTGACGGCGATTTCAATTTCGACGATGTTCCTGAACTCGCGGCGACATATGCCCTACTTTCATTTCTCGATCTTGATGATAGCTGCCCTCCCTCCTGATGTGTATGGTAATAATGCACAGCCATAGATACAGTTCTCGAAGTCTTCTCTCCTCTCAGTACACGCGCCACTGGCATTGCAAACTCCCTAATTCGAGAGACCAGCCTGAGTGCATCGGCATGAATCTTCATAGTGATTATAGCGTTCTCACATGGGTTATTTCCCCCCACCGTCTGTCGTTTTCACCATGCTATTCATCCTTATTCTTTCGATCTGCCCAGCTTTGGGCCACTGCAGAGAGGATTTGGTGCTCGGCGGCGTTTCCATGCGGCTTACCGTCTCCTTCAGTGTACTTGGCGTAGTTTCACCTTGTATTGTTTCTGCAACGATTGTTCGCATAGTGCCAGGCGGAGTTTTACCACTACCACATTGGCGATGACCGGTTTACCAGAAGCAAGGCCCTGTGCCTCAATGCTATTTCTCGTTAACTTCGTCGTCCATTTAGCTCGAATATGGGTAACATATGTTATCATTTTTCTAAAATGGGGTGGTCAAGTCCCGATCCCAACACTGAAATTTAATCCACTCAACGATAAGGGGTCGCTGGGAAAAAATGCCTTCGTGATGCAACAACCAACGAATTATCAACCCATCATCAGCTTCCCCAACCCATTCGCTTCTGCAGAGCTTGGAACGAGGATGGGATTATGATCGGCAAAATTCCAATTTTTGGATACACTCCAATTAGGTGTTCTGTGGCACAGGCAGATGCAATGAATGCCGCATTGGACGTGATGAGCACGAACGTGAGGGGAGAAAAACTAGCCGAGACTCGGAACGCCTGATCGCTCTCACGGTTGTCTTTGTAATTCTCAGTAAAAAAGATTGGTCACATAGATGTGTTATTCTCTGACGTAGCGACTTGCGAGGTAAGTACGAGCGAAGAAAGAGAATGTAGTATTTGTGCAACTGCAGCACGCGGTCACACTCGCATCACACGATGAAATTTCATCAAGATATAACAATGGCTCTCTTATGATCTATAAATACTCTATCATCCTGGTCGAGCAGGCGGGGCCGTCCAGTGTGCTCTGCGAGAGGATCAGTTGACTGGTCATAAGTTTTGTAATAAGATAAAATTGTGCAGATCGTCCCAATGGAACACTCTGCCAAATTAGCTAGTTCACGGTGAGTCATGCTCGATTCCATCCGCCACTTCACAACGTGATCGCGGAGATTTTTGGATAGGTGCCATTGAAGAGTTCAAGCGTCGAGCGACGATGGGCTGATCGGGCGTGATGATAACGCTTATCATCAGTACTATCCAGTACTCACACCGTTTGGCTGGACAAACACAAACCAAAAATCGTCGTGTTCAGTTATTTATGCAAAGCGCTGTAAATAAGTTCCAAGGTCAACGATCCTCATGATCATGATCATCTGCCCCGCAAAAACCTTGACGATCGGCCGATTAAGTCCGCTCCCTCTGACGTGGTCTTGTGATCGGGGTTAGTCAGTGTAGCAAACTAGCCTTGAAGAGTCGACAGTTCACAGGTGTGCTATCGATCCTGGAATGGATCGAAAGCACTGACAGCACGCGGGGAGGGCGCATGCAATCAAGATCGGTACTAGTAGGCGGAGAAATCAGGCAGGAGTAGGATCTGGTCCTTCTCATAATTACAAATTACGTGTCTCTCACAGTCCCTCTATATATATGTAGGTCGAACGCCTTCTTTCCGCATTTCCACCTCCTTTCATCTCGTCGACCATGCCTTCTACATTCTCACACGAGTGGAACACCCCATCGTACAAGGGAAAGACCTCCTTCTCAACAGGACTATTCATCAACGGCCAGTTCGTCGATGGGTCTAACCAAACAACGTTGGAGTAGGTCTACTTCACAACTATCCTTATCGGAGCTGATCTCGTCTTGATTGTAGCGTGATCAACCCTAGTGCGCTGGTTTGCCCCCAGATGATCTTATATTGTCCACCCTGACCCCTCTCACTCAGCAAACGGCAAGGTCGTCACAAAAGTTTCCGAAGCAACACAGGAGGATGTCGATATTGCTGTAGAGGCTGCGCAAAAGGCTTTCGAAACGACATGGGGCCTAAACGCTTCGGGCACGCAGCGAGCAGCTCTGCTGAACAAGCTTGGTGATCTTATGGTCAAGCACCAGAATGAACTTGCTGCTATCGAGGCACTCGACAACGGTGAGTTTGGTTACCTCTTCTATGGTACCACTTTTCGATTCGTACATGTCTAGGTAAAACCTTCGGATACGCTTATGGAATCGATACCACGGCCTCGATCGAAACCATCAAGTACTATGCCGGGTGGGCTGACAAGATCACCGGCCAGTCGATTGAGGTACGTAGCTGTGTGTGGGCTGTGCGATACAGTTGAATCACGATCGAGTAGACGGACGAGAAAAAATTAGTGTATACCCGGCAGGAGCCTATCGGTGTCGTTGTATGTCTGCCTCGTCTGTTGGATTCGAACCCCACTGATCGCGTTGTGTAGGGACAAATCATTCCCTGTAAATCTATCATTATGTGATGCAATAGCACTTGCTGAGACCTTTCTTTACCAACTTAGGGAACTTCCCTTGTACGTCTATCCGTTCTTTCACTTCACTCTGCTCGGAGTAATGTTTTTACGACAGTGCTTATGCTTGCATGGAAGATCGGCCCTGGTATATGTCATTTTCTTATTCCCGCGCAGGAGTCGGAGGTTAACAATGCTTCGTAGCATTGGCGACTGGCAACACTATCGTCTTGAAGGTAAATCCACCCCTGGCCTCTACCGCGCCGTCTGCGAGTTCTGAACGCTGAATTTCCGACTTTTAGTCTTCTGAATTCACACCCTTGAGTGCCATCCGAATGGCTACACTGATCCAAGAAGCCGGTTTCCCCCCCGGTGTCGTCAACATCATCACAGGCTATGGCAACGTTGTCGGACAGGCCATCAGTGAGCACATGCATATCGAAAAGGTTGCGTTCACCGGGAGCACCCTCGTTGGTCGCAAGATCATGGAGGCCGCCGCGAAGAGCAACCTGAAAAATGTTACGCTGGAGCTTGGTGGTAAGAGCCCGAACATCATCTTCAACGACGCGAACTTGGAACAGGCGGTCAACTGGGCTGCTCATGGCATTTTGTGCGTGGATTCCGGTTCCTGTAGCAATCTGCTGAATATTTGACTTGTTTAATGCAGCTGGAACCACGGTCAGGCATGCTGTGCTGGTTCTCGTATTTTTGTCCAAGCTGGAATCTACGACGAGTTCCTCAAACGTTTCACGGCAAAGGCCAAGGCTATCAAGATTGGTGATCCATTCGCAAAAGGAATCGAGCAAGGTCCCCAAGTTTCGCAAATCCAATACGATGTGTGTAGTGTTTCGATCCTGTTCGGATGTGACACATACGATGATTCCTTCTTTAAGCGCATCATGGGTTACATCGATTCTGGACGACAGGAGGGTGCGACGGTCCACCTAGGAGGCGAACGCTTTGGCGACGAGGGGTATTTCATCAACCCCACGATCTTCACTGACACCAAACCGGATATGAAGATTGTTAAGGAAGAGATCTTCGGTCCTGTCGGCGTCGTGATCAAGTTTGAGGATGAGGAGGGTGGGCTTTGTCAATGTCGTCCTACACTCATCTGCTGAACTCGGATTGTCTGGTAAATTAGATGTTATCAGGCAAGCTAACGATACCGGTACGCGCAACTCTCCTCTGTATGCGCAAGTCATGAATTTACACGCCATACGTCTATGCAGTATATGGTCTGGCTGCTGCAGTCTTCAGTCAGGATATCGACCGTGCCCTTCAGACTGCGCATAAACTCAAAGCTGGAACAGCATGGGTTCGTGATGATTTCTTATGAATGCTCTCCTTGTTATTGATATGTCTACAGGTTAACTGTGTCAACCACCTTCACGCTTCCGTGCCCTTCGGTGGTTACAAGCAGTCCGGTATCGGACGGGAACTTGGAGCAGAGGCCCTTCGCAAGTACGTGATTTCTTCATCCTTTCTTTCCCATTTCCAGTGCCGCGTGGGGATTCTGACGTTGTATAATCCGTTGTCTTCTAGTTATACTCACACCAAAGCCGTTCATGTCAATTTTGGACACAAAATGTAAAAGGTATCGCTTGCTGTTGAAACTTCAAGAAATTCGCAGTTATCGTGTATTTGTATGTATACGTCCTGCTTTGTACCACCTGTACTACGTATATAAGCGTAAAGTTCTAGACGCTGCCGGCACCGCACCTTTTGCACCGCTTCTGGAAAGTTACAACTACAGGTTCATACACCAAGACGCGATCCTTCAGATTCTCGTTCACCCTCGTTCATTTTACGAAATTCACCCCTTTGACTCGGACCTCTCGTAGCTGTTTATGGCGACGAGATACTTCGATCTCCACCCACGGCCACTCTTTTTCCCCGCTTCCTCTCGCGAAGTCCCGATCCCCTACTTTTACAGACCACCTGTACCCAACCTCCCAGAGTTTCGACGACCCAGACTAGAACCTATGTAGACTCCGCCTACCCTTCCACAAGACCAGGACGGGGGGACGTTTGGCTTTGGTTTTTTGTTCAAACTCCACCATCGAACGTTTGACTCTCATATCGAGCGTTTCCACTCTAAGACAAAATTTCGACTCGCCTTCAACCTTTAAGAAATGCGACGACTTGTAATCGGCCGTCTGGAATAGACCAGGCGTCGTTCTAACTTCCATACCACATACGAGCCATCCGAGCGGCTTAACGCCGCACGCCCAATTGCCATATCGACCCCGCCAGTTATGACTCCATCGACCTCGACGTCCTCAACATTTAGTTCTACGGATACTTTCCCTTATTCACCGGTCGTTCCCATGCCAACACCTGGCACCAAACATGCCCTGTGCTTCAATGATCGCCATGTTGAAGAATTTTAGATGCTCTCGAGAGCCACGCCAATGACGCTCAACTTCCACATTCGTCTCTTCAAAAATGGGTCCCTCGTTACTGCAGTGACGGCATTCAATGACTGGGCAGCAGCCCGTGCTTTTCTTACCAAGTTGTATGCTTCTGCTGACCGAAATTCTCTCATCACTGGGGACAAGCCCAGTCGAGCCTGTGTCACAAAACACGCCCATGAAGGAGCATGTTCGGAAGACATTGATAAGTACTATCGAAGATTTTTTACACAAACTGACTACTTGCTTCCTCGTTTGGAAATTCTGCAGCACGACGTCAACTTGCTATTCTATCAAGGTATCCCTGAAGATATTCGGAAGAAGATTCGCAAACGGCTGCCATCCGCCAACCAGAAGACCTCTAATCTGCCAGACGTCGACGTGACCTTGGATCCGCTGCGACAAGAGTTTGGCAAGACCGACATCGATGCCGTGGTAAGGGTTTTTGATTTGCATGATATAACGGATGACGACGTTATCGATTCCAATTCTAACGCTGCGCCAAGTTTGAAAATTAAGAAATCAACTATTTGGTTTGATTCCAATCCACCTACCATTCCCACTCGAATTCCTGTTGTCGAACCTTCTGAAATTACTGACGTTGATGCAATACGTCGCGAGTTACAGGAACTTTTAGCCAAAAAACAATGTCTCCTTCAAGAAGATGCGGCAATGCCCATGCCTACCACCGTTTCGGTCGAGGTTTTTTCTACTCACTCCTCTCAGGCTGCAAACCGTGCAGTTTAACGGCCATAATCTTTTGGATCACAGCGTTTACGCCATCCCATCCACCACACCTGTCTCCCAGTTTTCAAGTCACGCGATGTTGATCCCTACGAAACATGAACGCCAAATTCCAGATCCACCATCGACTCTGGAAGTTCTTCAAGCCCAGCTTCGACGATGATCTAGTCAAGGTTTGCAATCAATTCCCGGACCCCGATCGCAATCGTTTCCATTAGCGACATCCCAAGATCAACCTTTCATTCAAACACAACTAGTATCTGCCGTCAGATCTATTTGCAGCCACCTTCACCTAGACACGATGCAAGGGCCGCAGGGAAAATTGTTAAAGGGCTGTGGTAACGTTTCCTCCGATAATTATACGATCAAAACTTGCGATATGCTGACTATTTCTGAGGAGCCACTGGACATCTCTGCAGATCCCCAAGCACCCACCCATCTTCAATCAATTCGGCCCAGTTCAAGTTCGATTCGAGTTCGGTTCAGTGCCTCGCCAGTCGAGGACTCCCCAGGTTCAGTTCAAGATAAAGTTCGATGTATCAGGGAAGGGAAGGGCAGGGCCCATAACCTATTAGCGGGATGGTGTGTGGTGAGAGGGGGGGAACAAGCCTCCATTGATTGAATCCGCTATTGAAGGTTATAAGTATACCACATCCAATCGATGGTCCGTAAGATCCCATACAGAAGGATTTTTTTACATGTATTATGGATGATCCATGCTCAATAATTTCCCCTTTACAATTGCCACCCTGTGGATGCCTGACGAAGATTATGAACTCTGGGAATCCCCGCTCTGGCTCCCCGAGCCATACAATGATCGCGGCAAGAGTTTGGTATTTATGTCAAGTAGGTGGGATGAGATTGCACTCAAGTGTCCTACTGATCAGCAATTGGAATATGACAACAGAGAGAATAAGATCTACTATCGGATACGGTCAACTGAAAACCAGATTCAACTAATCACCGGAGGGGCAGGTAAGTCATCCTCCACAAACTGCCGGAAATCTATCCACTTTTCCAACTGATGCGCTCGCGCCCAATCACGCAACTTGTTGAAATTCCGACATGAATGGGCTTGGGTACTGTATCCAACGACTGCTGATAGTTCCTCACTCCACTGCCAGACGTTGACAGATATGTCGGCGCTACACCTGAGGAGTGTTATTACCAATGAAACTCGCAGCCATAAGGCTCCTGAATGCAGTACTTACATCAAAGATTGGCGGATTGAGTCAACGCAATGCGACACATGTTCTTCGTCTAGATCGGTGTCGTTGATGTAATACTCCCGATGGAGGGCACGCCGCACATTGTTCTATAATCGGACGGAACGGGCGTGAGATCAGGCTTGAAAAGAGATGAAATATGGACTGACGAGACAATGAAGTTGGTGAAAGACGTCAAGCCCAGCAATGTAGTATCCTGGTTCATCCTTGAGGGGGTACGTCTTGTTGGGGAGTAGAGCAGCCTCGCTTCTCGGGATCTTGAGTATCGTTTCTGCCATTTGTTCATCCATTCAGTACAGAACGAAACTTGATGACGACAAAAAAATGCTTACGACTATAGAGATCTCCCCACGCCCTATCAACATCGTCCGAAAGACCTTGGTAAATTGTGTTGTGTTCCCTTCCAGCAGTGAACGATTTCACCTCGTGCTCTACAGATGCCTGGGCTGGTGCTGCGCTGACTATAAGTCGATTCGTTTCCGAAACCACTCAACCGCACTCACAATATAACAGTGGTCGATCACTATTCGGGCACTGACATGCCACAGGAGGATCCCGAGTCCTGACAAGAACCAAAGCAACAAGTGCGATAGCCTGTAGTAACATGACAAGTACGAGAAGCTTCTCGCGTAACAGCAGGGTTCGGTGATTCGCCCCATACTTGCTAGGCGGCAAACCATCCGCTGAAGAGTATGGGGTGGATGCCAGAGGAAGGTACTCTGCGGATTCGTTGCCCATGGGTGAAATTGTGGTTGCAGAGTCAAAAGCGCTGCTTCCCTTCCTTGTCTGAGTGGCTGGACTCGGACATGATTGGCATGATCAGCGCGCAACGCAAGACGCACCGTGACACCGTCAGCGCGGCGGAGGTTGTGCCTGATTACTGTAAATTCCCCATTGAGGCGGACTCGGAATTTGAGTTACAAATACAATTCTCCACCTTCAGTTGTCATGGCAGTGGCAAGTCGCTATAGCGCATCCCTGATCACTTGTATTGTAGCGTACAAATTCGCTCATTTCATTCTCTGTTCTCGACCAGCCACTGTCCATATGTTCACGCCGCACAGCCTACTTTGTTTTACCTAGGTCATCGCATGTACAAGGTATGATGATTGGATGGAAAATATGGGTATCTCGGCGCACTTTGTCGTCCACAACCCCCTCCAGTCATCTGCGGGGAGAATACGGTTCTTTCCCCTTACATCAACCAGAACTCAATTTCGGCCAAGAGTCTTCATCAATACACTGCCGCAAATGTGGTAGCTGGCCTAATCATTCTGGGTCACGATTCGCAATTACTGCCAACGATGGAGGTAGAGTCCCACGCTAGCCGTTGAACCGAGAGGTCTCCCACGAAACGTCACAAGGCCGACTGGTCAGAGCGGGGACATTGGGTGTGCTTTGGCGATGCTGCCAGGGACTTCCACTCTAGAATGAAAACCTTCTCCATTTGTAGATATCTTGCGCGACGCAGTTTTGGCTGAGCACATGTCAGTGATTAATGCAAATGCCAATGCTTAAGTGATGAGCGCTGAGCGCCGGCTCCACGCAGAGGTATATTAGATCCAAGCGGTAGGCATTACCTTCCGAAACAAGGAGTTCTATCGTACCACTATGAAGCTTGCCCCGCTCTCTCTGATTGTCACCATTGCCTACCTTGTTCAGGGTACTCCCCTTCCCGTGGTTAGCACAGTTCTTACTTCTATTTTCTAGCTGCTCGCTCACCATGCACAATTTCCAGGCTAAAGATGTAAAATTAAATCCAGACGTGGTGGGCTATGCCAACGGTCCCGACTCGTATTGGGTTCGTGACATAGAGGTTAGGACACCCTTCATTTTGCCTCGTTGCTGCTCGTTCACATGAACATTAGGGACGTGCCAAGGACGTGAAATTTGAACCGGTCATCGGCTACGCTAACGGCCCCAACTCGTATTGGGTTCGTGATGTGGAGGTTAGGGATTCCCCCATTTGATCTCATTCATAATCATTTACCTCGACACGCCAAGGGGGTAAAACTAGATCCCGACATCGTGGGCTATGCAAATGGTCCCAATTCCTACTGGGTTCGTGATGTAGAGGTTAGAAGTACAGCCGTTCGGTCTAAATGCTGATCGCTCACAATGTGACCCTAATGACAGGGTCGTGCCAAGAAAGTAGATGCCGATGTCGTGGGCTACGCCAATGGTCCTGATTCCTACTGGGTTCGCGGGGAGGTGAATTCTCGTACATCGCCCACTCATCCTGTCCGTTGTCACTAATAGACTTATGGTGCAGTAAACGCTAAGCCCAACGGTTCTGATTGTCGTCCAACCAGGCCGGTTCATGGTTAGGAGAGTCGAGTATGAACAGTTCAATAGCATCCCCCCTCTACCTCACATTCAAACCCCATTCTTTGGATCGTTTCTATATGGCTACATACTGTATTGGACTATAATGGGTTTGGGTTTGTAAGTTTTCATTGAGGAACGCTTCACGAAGATTTACTGCCCAGGTGCCATGTCTGGAACAAATGAAAAAGAATCAAAGATTAACATTTGAGGGTCTTGAGGTTTGCGGGTCATTCTGAGTAAAATTGTAGTAGTTCAGGTGTATTATAGTCTTGTATAGTCTCCTGTAGGCAGACAAAAACGAAGGAAGATAGTTGTTCCTTCTATGGGCAACGACACCGCAATCTCTATCTATCTGTTTCTACAATGACACCCCTGTCGCCATTTATGCTGGACATCGAACTATGCAAACTAAAAAGGACGCAGTACTGAAGAAATAGGCATGATTCAATCATTTTCATAAAATTGTAATAAAGCATATAGAATCCACGACATAGTTACACGAAACAAAAAATGAGTGGAAGCATGCAGAGCATGTCATACTTGTGAATGATCAAGTATAGAATTTCCAAACGAAAAAAGAAACTGTGAATGTCATCCACCTCTTAAACTTGAACAGGAATCCCATGTTTCTCCGCTTGTCATTCTCCACAACATCCTCAAAAGCCTATCGCCTCCCGATACTCTCTACGACACCACAGGCCTCCAATGTTGTCTCATCCAAATCATCATCCCCATCGTCGTTGTCACCAACAACTTCTGCTCCTTCATTACTTAATATTGAGCATGTTGGGAAATGGGAGGAAGCAAGTGCGACAGAGCTGTCCACGATATTTAAGTGCATCGCCAGTGGCATGGGAGTGAGAATAACCCTGGTTGTAAGAGGGAGGGGCTGGAGACGGATACTCTGCAACGGTCAGCAAGCTGTAAGAGGTTACGGTGCCAAGGCCCGGGAGGGCTTGGTATTGGGTATTGTCTTTCTCGACAATTAGGTCTGGTTGAACGTTTTTGGTGATGGTGGTGTAGTGGGGAAGCGAGGCGAGGGAGTGGAGATTCCTTTACGATGGACGATGTTGGATACGGTCGTTTGGATGGCTTTATATCTAGGCAGGTGCGACGGCGTTGGCTTCCCTTCGTGGTACTATGATCATCCGCCGTCTCGTTCCTCCCCTCGTTCTCCATCTCCAGGATCTGAGCATGATCAATCAATGCCTTCTAACAACCTTCGCCACTTGCACGTCCATCTCCATATCTGGTCGAGCGCCCAACGATTATCACAGCAACAATTCTCCAACAACTGGCAGGGGTACATGTCGGAGGAGTAATACTAGGCGCGCATCCGAGTTTATACTGTACAAAGGCAGATCATCGGCCTAAGCACGCCGCATGGCTTGCGTGGCACAGTCCATGAAGTTCCGGCAGTCGGAAGTGACGGTTGTGGTGGCATCACTGCTTGTGATGGAACCCATGCCGTCGCTGGGCCAGGAGAAGGCGTTCAACAAAAACCCATCTTGGGGAGAAGTCAGTTGATGTAGGGTGGGAGCGGACGAAACAGGCTGTGAGAACAGGTAGGGGAGGGCAAGTGTTTGATATTGTCGTTGATGAGCTTGGGGGGAATAGAGGAGGATGTGGGTGGTGCGCGAGGGTCAACGGTGAGGGGCAGGGTGAGCTGTTGAGGTTCAGCTTTTTTCAAGTTCACTTGTCATTTAGAAGACCCGCAAAGTATAATTCAACTTCATTGCTGGGAAAAGCTGTGAACTTAGCTGAGGGCGTGAGTGCAGAGTTGCCGGTATGGAGGAGGGCATCGAGGGCTTCGTCGAGAAGGACGTCCCCGGATTTGCGTACTTCGGCATCTTCGTACCATGCTACTGTGGTTTGTAGATGCGAGTAGGAGTGACCGTATGGCCTACATTGCTGATCCTGGCAGAATTGCGACGACAAAGGGTTAGTCATGTGCAGCCATCCAGTGTAATCTTACCGTCATAGACTGGTTAAAAGATAATAACCCTATGAGTACAACGTCCAAACGGACAAACCATAAGCCGATTAAGCACTGGCATTACGAACGACGCCAAAGTCACGTGCTGCAACGAAAGATGGACTCATGAACTTGTATCTGACAATTCGATGGACAGAAATAAAGGTACCTCGACATCTTGCAACAAGATCTCCGAGTGAAAATTTCCCTTCTTGATCGAGCCTATACGATATACAATGATTCGGCCCACATGAGAATTATACGTCCGGTATTGCCGCCTATGAAACTACCCCACCACATAAGTAGGACAGAAAAGGACAGGAGGCTAGAAACCTCGACGAGTTACAGACAACATAGAAGTCATACTTACTTCGAGATACAGCTCCCCATGCCTTCACAAAACGCCTATATATCAACGCCAAGCACACACACTCGTGACTCGAGAGAAGGATATAACAGACCAAGTAGGCAACGTCTTCCCCTCCCCGCTCTTGCTCAACAGCGCGTAAAGAAAAAAGTCATCCAGTGTCACATACTCATAGGGGGTAGCTTGTGGTGCGTGTTCATTAACGTTCATTGGCACTCCTCGGATGCGGCGGAGGTAAATAGCTATAGATGGCCGTCAGCTATGCATTCGCGCATGCAACAAGAGTAGAAAGAGAAAAGAAACGAATATTTTTCAGCAGACAATGGCCCGCCCCACCCATCTCGGTTCCCGAACACCAGTGGAGCGTCCTGAGACGATTCAAGATCCTAGACAGGATAACTTGGGAACTGAGAATTTGAGAGCGTAGGAGGACAAGCGGATATGTAACCTTGTGAATAGTCTGTCCTTTGTTTATGGCACCTGCTGTTGTGTGAGCTGTGTATGTGTCCACAGGGTGTGTTTGTGAGTGGACGAGAAAGCGAGATGTATGTAGGGCCCAGTGTGCAAAGTGGGTAAGGTATACCGGTGGCACAAAACCTGCGTCCAGATCCAATCATTGAACGTGAGTGGGGGAATGCATTCTTGAACAAAGGAATGTAATATCATTGTATTGCAGTCTCTGAGTAATTCATTGCACTTCTGTCTTCGCCCTCATACACGCCCGGAACTACCTTGTCGAATTCCATGACCCTTTCCACTTTCCACTATCCTATTTCGACCTTCAGACGTGCACCACCTCGATATTGTTCCCCTCTAGATCAAGGACATAGGCAGCATAGTAACCCGGGATATAGCTCCTCACTCCAGGAGCTCCATTATCCTTCGCTCCCGCTTTCCTATAAATTGAATAACATGATTGAATATTAACCCTTCAAAGAACGACGGTACACATACAAGGCCGCTTCATAGAACTGGTCCACTACCTCCCTGCTCTCAGCCGTGAACGCTAGGTGCAACCCCTTGGTAGGTGAATCGACCGGGCCCTTCACAGGGCCCAGCCAAAGATCTGGTACGCCGTTGACACCGAGACCAGCAACGACACCTTCGACGGCGTAGATTTCTTTGTATCCCAATGGAGCAAGGGTGGCCAGATAGAATTTCTTAGCTTCCGAAAGGGAAGAGACGATGAATTGGACGTGGTGTAGGACCATTGTAGTTAGATGGGGTTTTCTAATCAGTTAGGAGGTAACTGAGGGCAAGAAGATTGGGTAGTATCGATTTAGGGTTTGGGTATCACGGGTTCTTATATGTGAACAATAGACGCTTTGATGCTGGAACGACTGGGGCGAATAGGTGAGAACACGAGGCAGACCGAACCCATTACAGTCGCTTGCATGGGAAACTGCCAACCCGATTTTCGAACAATTTATTTGTTCGACCAAACACCGTGACGATCTGTCACAAGGCCTAAATGTATCTACGAGAAAGAGTACCCGCAGTTCAATATCCAGCCCTCTGCACTCTCCCAAGACACAGCCAATGCTGCCTGATGAATCAACCAAGGGCGAACTTCTGGTTGTACTGCTTCAGCTTCATGTCTGTGGAGCCATGCTTTGATTGAGTGGAATGCCTGCTCAATGGGATTGAAATCAGGCGAGTAGGGTGGCAAGTAAATCAGTTTTGCTCCTGGAAAATGTCAGCTGGGAAATTGGGGCAGTGGATCTCACTTACCACATTCACGCTCAATGACGTGGCGGATATCCTCATCATGGTGGATAGCGCAGTTGTCGAGGATCACGATGCTGTGTGGCTCAGGAAAGGGAGTGAGTTTTGGAGCCTAAACAAAGATATCAGATTGAAAGCTACAATTAGAGATATTCTTATGAGTTCCTCCTCTACAAACTGAATAAACTTCTCTTTCGTTACAGAGCCTTTGAAGATGTCCAGGGCAATGATACCATCAGATGTAAGAGCCGGAAGGATGGAATAGTGTTGACCCCTGATGAACGTAGCACATCGGACACAAGCATTACCAACTGGTGCCCATCCGTTGGTGCACTGGTTGGTTTGATCATCGACAC